>CAJVPZ010003511.1:0-10937 GCA_910592135.1 Racocetra fulgida | reverse complement strand
TTTTTACGACTTCTTCTATTTCTTTGCTACTTCTGTTTCTTTTACTCAAGTCTCCTAAGAGACTGAGTGTTTCTTGTAATCCTCTTCTTCTTTTTTTAGAGCTCCGAGATTCGTTTCTTAGTAGCTTTTTGTGTCTTTCATAGTATTTATTAATTTTGTGTTTCAGAAAATTTTGTTTTAATGATTAGTGAAAAGAGTTGTTTATTTTAAGTTATTATATATAATATAAAACTATATAAGATAGAGATATATTATAAAATATTATGAAACTAAATTATAGGTACCTATACTGGATGAAGTTCTTTTATTAAAAATGTGATTATATCATATGCTATTATACAATTTGACAATTTGCAAAAATAGTTGACATGATTATCAACAAAAAAAATACACATCACTTTATTTACATTATAATTGCATGTTTGCTAAATTCAGCATCACGATTATTCAACACGAATTAACTAACAATCTCATACCACTTTATTTGGTGTTATAATAATTTAACATGATAATTGCTAACAGATAATTGCATAACAAATAATTGCATGTTGGCATCACAATTATAGAACATGACAAATTAACAACAATCATCTTGTTTACTTGCTATAATAATTGCTAATAGACAATTACATATTTACTAAATTCGGCACTACAACTATAAAATATGACAAATCAATCAACAATCGCACATTTTCTATATTTGGGATTAGTGTTAAAATCTATATTTGAGTATACAGGGTATAGTAAAAATTTTACACGCTATATCGATATAGCTCGATTTACAAATTTAGAATTCTATTATCATTATACACTTCGTTATGTATTATAATGAAAATAGCAAAGCATGTTGATCAAATATCTAACATCACATTTGTTACGCAATTTTTGAATCTGTGCCCAGTTATGCATGATGCTGATCACTATATAAAATTCTTTAAAGTTCATTAATGTTAAGGTTAGTATTTTGTATAAAGTTAAAAGCCAAGTGGTTTTATAGTAAAATCGCATAAAGAAAACTTTTTGTTAGTGCACTAAAAGTGGTTTACTATACAGATTTTTGAGAAAAAAGCGATTTTTGGCAAAATGAACGTTTGTTTTGATTGTGCTATGTTACACCTGATTCTCAAATCTGATTTGTAGATCGTGCATAATCATACATAACCAGGCACAGATTCAAAAATTGCATTTGGCACCCTGTAAATACATAAATACTGAAATAAGAATAACCTCATAACCATCAAATCATAAGACTTATCTCAGCACCGATCCATGCTAAAATGAATCACATGGGGGCCAAAAAAGTATTTATTATTGCTGACAATGGCCACATATGTTTTTAGTCGAGGTTGAAATAACGATTACTTAATATTCATGTTATGATAATAAATTATTTTTACTACTATTATAACTATGTCTCAACAGCACTTCGACAGTGGCTTAGATAATTTTATATAGATTTATTAAGAAAAAGCCAACAGCAGTTTAACAGTAGCTTAACAGCAGTTATCTAGAATCTATGAAATTTTAATAAATATATGTATATATTATTTTAACTAAATAATTTAATTTCACAGCTATTATAGTAAATCATTTCAAATTTATTCTGTCATGCTATTATATGAAGTATTCTATATTAAAAGGCCTATTTTTACATATATTTCATTTTGAGTTTAATCATTTGTTTTAATTTTCGGACTGATCTGGAATTAGTCAAATTTTACGATTTTTATTGGTTAAAGGTAACAGGTAACTATCGGGTAATCTTGTAATAAGCTTGGCCTTAGACTGTCTTGTATAATTTTTCTTCTACATTATCTCTATTTTTCATTATGCAAATCGACTTTCATTTATAATTGAAAAATATCAAGCATGTCAAAATTTATATGAATCTAACAAAAACTCATTTTTAAAAATGGGCCCTTTTAATACAAAGTACTCCATATGATTTAATGGTCCCACAGGTCCGCCGATGGCCTCCAGAGGCTGTTGGGGTATAGTTAACTAATAGTTAACTATATTTTTATATTTTTTATAATAACGATAGCGATCACTTGATATCAGTTCGAATGTGCGATAAAAACTTGACCGGCTTTAATAATCAATGGCCTGCATTAAACTTTATGCGGTGTTACCTTAATTTCTCACAGTCGATTTTTATTGTTAATAAGTAGCGTTAATAATGAATAGTGACTAGAACCTTTCTTACCTTATATGTGATTTCGCAATAAGAAAGTGGCTATAAGGGCAATGAGTATAACATTCTTAATTAATAGTTTTATCAAAATTCATATGTTACAGGGACTTCGAATCTCTGCCATCTCCGAGATCGTCGAGATCGTTAACTTTTCTTACATCATAGGAGAGATCATTGATTATAAGGAGGTTAATTTCACCAGAAAAAATAACAAAATACGTTCATTGTTTGGAACTTATGACCGAGCAGAGTTGCTTTATGTAGCAGGATCTAGATTGTGTTAGAGTAACATAATTACTAATCATATATTTTTTTCTGTTGGTCTGTTTTTTAGATCTAGCGAATAAAAGGTATAAAATAAGCAAGTTCCCACCCATAAGTTAGGTAGCAATAATGTTATTTTGTTGCTCATATATAATTGTTTTACCTGACCATATCTTATTTTTAAAGTAATGTATTTATGTTTTAATACAGTCTATTAAACTGATTTTTTTTGTATTTAGATATGAAAAATAGGTAATAGCGACCATATTAACATCGATCTTAATTGTCTTGTCTTGGACATACCATATTATTTTCACAGAATTTAATGTTTTTAATGGAAACCATGTTCACACAATAATAACTCAAATTCAGGCCAGCTTACCACCCCGATTAAGAAATATTCCTTATCGGCTTCATAGGTTTACTCCTAACCCTGGGGACTACCTTATAAATATGGATCCAGATAGTAGAATCTATGACCATTTCAGTATGAATTCTGATCAAAATATTATCCACATCATCATAGTGCTAGAAGATAATTAAAAAATTTTTTTTATTTGTATTTTTTATTTATATTTTTTTTATTTGTATAGGCAACAATTTTTATTAAATAAAGAAGGGGCTCTCAATTTTTTATTTTAATGCGTTTTTTAGTTTGCCTGTATCAAGATGTTAATTTGGTATATTGCTTGATATATATATGATCGAAAATTTATCTTGGTAAAGTGATCGGTGAGTTCTAAGATAACAGAATATATTTTTCGGGTATAATACTATGTGACATTAAGCCTAAGAGGTCGATATCATATGAACTGTAACTTGCTAATCAGAGAAAAGAAAAATCATATGACAGAAACACTAAATCATTGCATAATATTCGAGTAACAAAGCGAATTACAATTGACCAATAAATATAACAGATTAAAATGAAATCAGATTAAGTATAATGTAAAACAAACAAGTCACCGAAAAATACAAATTTTTGGGACACATTTTTTTAACATTTTTTATAGTGTTAGGGTTAGCGTTAGAGTAGAATTTATAAGCGGGTTTTAGGAGGTTAAATAGAAACCGTAAATTTCATTTTAATCCGATTTCATAATTATTCGCGACAATAAATGTTTTTTTTCTATATACTTGATATTATTCAAATTTATATGAATCATTATACTGTTGAATCAATACTTTATTAATATATTGTTAAGAAGCATATTTCTCTGAAGCTTGTTAAGTTACGACTTTGATGGTGCTTCTTTTTTAGCTTAAGATAGAAATGATACGAATAAGACAAAAAACTTGAAGTTATGGTATAATAAAGACTTAATGTTTGCAAAATCCAAATTACTTACCTAATTTTCATTTAGTTCTTCCACCAACTCCATAATTGATTCTGCTGGACTCGGTTTTAGTTCATAGAGACCTGGCTTACAGGTTAATTTTTCCTCAGTTAATCGAAGAAACGCCCGACTGGTAAGATCTTGACCTCTGATTTTCGTAACATCGGTTTCGTTAAAATCTAAATTTTTCATTCTGGATTCGAGGAATTTTTTAACATGATCTGATGTTTATTCTTTAATATTTTCAGGGAGTTTGTCTTCTGGATTAAGATAAAGGGATAATAATAAGCACAAGTTAATTTTATATATTGCCTAAAATTATTACTCTTCTTACCACATTCAATAGTCTTTTCACTAGAAATTTTCACTGGTTCACCATTACTGTTTCGAAGATGCTTTCGGTTATTACTAATTTGGATTGCGTTACTCCCTGTTGCAACCATTTGTTGTTTTACTTGATTGAAAGAAAGTATTACTAAGTTGTCTTATATTGTAAAATTAGAGTTAAGCCCACCTGCAAATTATTAATCTTAAAGTGTAAGAAATCGTGTTTCAAGTTCATCTTTCTCTTTTCAGATAAAGTCTTCCAGAACTTAGCAAAATAAAATGTATAATTAGATTTACTACAATATTGTTGCGTCGAACAAAGAGTTCATCACTGTGGAACTAAGAGTTACAGCTTGCGCTCAAGCATCGAACTAAGAGTTCATAGCTGTGAACTAGGTGTGCCACTAGAACTATGAGTTCCCAGCTTGCGCTCAAAATGGAGAACCAAGAGTTCTTAACTGCAACTAAGAGTTGTCAGCTTTCCTTAGACTTGTTAAAGTTTCTATCTTAACATATACTTACTTTCCAGTGGTCAATAATTTCCTAAGCCTTGTTTCTCCATTCTTCGTCAAATTCAGATTCCGAATTTGCCACATTTTTAAGATCTTTTTTAATATTCTCCAGTATGTAATACCAATCTTTTCTCTCTAAATTCTCACGATAAAGCTCTACTAACTTATTATATGTCCAGTCTTCAATGTCGATAACATTATAGGAATTTAAATTCAAACGTTTTTTGGAAACAGAAGTCATTATTGTACTTAAAAAAATGCGATTTCGATTACGTGAAGCATTAGTTCAATTAACTGCCACATTATATATTATTATTCCTTTCTCGATGGGAACATTTTGTCAAGAAAATGTATAAGCATTACTTGATTCATTCTTTACGGGAAAAAGAACATGCTAAAAAGCCATTTTTAGAATATAACGAAAATGCAACAGGTTATCTTTTCGGTTTGGTTTCAAAACCTGCTTTATTTAATCTTATTAAAATTGTGTACTAACACTACTCCCATCTGGAATTTCTATGATCTTCTATTTTATTTTATAAATAAAGTTGTTTAAAGTTGTTTAAACATGCATTTTGTAAAAATAGCACTTTGATATTATGCCCTGTCGCACAAATAGGTTATGCATAACGATAAGTCTTATAAAGTGATACAAATAAATTTATGTCTAGAACTATTCTAACACATGTTAAAGTTAATGAACAAGTTATGTGCCTGCCTATGCGCTGGGAGCTTTAGCTGCTCTACGTAGTGCCATTACTCTAAACATTCAATACACTAAAAAAGGTTAAACCGTGAATTTTTGCATTAACAAAGTTCTTTTTTACCTAATACGTATAATAGCAAATTCTGTTCTTAATTTAACAGCAAAGTTCTTTTAATAAAATCTTTGGGTTGGTAACACTAGAGTTCTAGTAAAGTATGGCCTGAATTAAGGCTAATAAATTTTAAATTCTGAATAGAGATCTCAGAAATTTCAAATAATAAAAGAAGCGCAATAGAAAATGCAAATCCTTTAGTTCAAATTAATTTATTAGAAATTAAGCTTATTATAAACATGCACAAAAAATCACCTAAATAAATTACTAGCATAATTCTAAATTGAGTTCATCACGATTCGGATCATGACGAGATTAATGAGTCAAACAGATTAGGAAAACTGGACAAAAAACTGCGCCACAATTGGTTTTGGACATGTCCAATTGATTTTGAAAATATTTGGACATAGTAATCTTCCCAACACAACAACCTAGTATACCCCTAAAAAAAAGTTACTAACTGAGTTTAAATTTAAAATACAGGTTTAATTATACAGTATAATGATGATGATTATTATTCTTATATTGTATTAATAATTAACTCTTGATTAGAGCTTGGATCTGGTCATCCGTTTTCATATTAAATTTGTATCTAACGGATAACCGGATCCAAGCTCTACTCTTGATTAAAAAATTCTATTTTGTTTTTCACTCAAACATTATATAATGTCAAGTTAAATAATCAAGCATTGCAAAAGTTATCATGCATTTAAAAAAGCCAAAGATTTTTCTGAAGAAAAAAGGAGCTGTTATGAATGCTTAGAATGTGCAAGAACAGATTCAAGACGGTGACATGAAGAAGAGAATGAAAAAAAGTTTTTTAAAATTCTATTCCTTCATGCAATCTAACACAAGCCAGTAATATATATATACAGTATAATCTCAATATATTGAACTACGATAAACCAAATCAGCCATTATAACAAAGAATTTTTTTGATTAAAATTATGAATTCATTATAGCAAGATTATAATAAGGTATTTCAATATATCGAACCAAACACCCCAGCTACAGAGAGTCGTTATATCGAGGTTAGACTGTATATTGAACTAAAATTTTAAATTAGAGGTATATCGAAATTCAAAACTGATCAAACGATTTGGAAGTTAATTAATGACAGAGTAATGAGCAACAATTTCAAATTTATGGTGTAAAAATATGAATCCAACTTCAGATAATGAAATAAATCTAATGAAACAGACGATGAGACAAATTTCAGCAATGATAAAAATGCAGTTGAAATTGTTAAACGGTTATCAACATATTAAATGAGGTATACTAGATATTTAAAATTGATAACTTTAATATAATATAAATATTAATAAGATTTATAATTGATAATTTTAATATAATATAAATATTAATAAGATTTTATATAGGCAAATACTTTTATTTCTAAACCGTCTGGGCTTCCTCTGCAAAAAAAGTGGCTAAGTATTGAATCAAATTTTAAACCAATTAAACAAATGGTTAATAGTTTAAAAATGCAAAAAAACAAAAAAACTTCTATTTTATTAGAATAAATTACTATAGGTTTTTTTTTTACATTTACGAATAATGCAATAAATAGTACATACAAATAATTTGTCAAAAAACGCATAAATTTATTCTGTAAAATTGATTATAATGGAACGATTAATACATATATATAATTTAAAGAGTACATTTATTCCTCACCTGGGGTGAGATTTGATATTGCTCACCCCTCTATAACAAAATTTGAAAAAATGCCAATATCTCAAAATTTTACTAAGGTAACCCTATCATATAATATAAGCAAAAATGTTCCTCTCGCAATTTTACTTTAGGTTAACCCTAACCCTAACCTTAATTTTAATCCTAATATATTAACATGACTGGGGTTCCCTTTTGTACTTAAGGGGGTGAATAACTTACCCGGGTGTTGAATAAATTATTTCTAATTTAAATTGTGTGTAGTGTATATAAATTTTTAATATAATTTTTCTACTATTCAGTAAAGCGTAAGACTTATAATTTTTGTAATTTTGAAAATGGAACTTTGTTTTGAAATATTTAAACTCAGTTTCGTAACTTTTTTTGGGGGTATACTAGAGTGGTTTCCTAACACTAGATTAGAAGTTTCAAAACTAAAGTGTGGAAATCTAATTTTGACAGAAATAGATGATATGTTCATTTTCAAATGAGTGATGTATAACTTTATTTCATTTTCTGATAAATTTGAAATGATCTTAGTCATTGAAAAGTTTATTTATTTCGTTAAATAGGAGACTTTAATACTCCTATTCGATACACAAATAAGATTTTTTAAACTCCAGAAATGCACTATTTTTTTTAATTATAAAACCTCTATTATTTCCAGAGGCACCATATCTGCTACTATGAATTGTAATTTAAATTTTGCGATTTGAATAAATTGACTCAATCAAGTGTTTTAAGTACTTTCTTGCACGTAATTCATGAACCACAAGTTGAGACGAGTCCTGTCTCTAGATAGAATAGGTGATTTCTGATCATTCTAAACTCCAGATACCGCATAGCGCTGCATATAGTACCTATCTGAAATAGTATTCTACATATCAAGAATATAATTTATGCAATTTGTAGATCAATACATATGTATCTGATGTTAATATGCTTCTGTTTCAGTAACTATATAGTGATTATTTTTAGCAAATAATAGGCATTTTTTTGATATATAATCAACATCTGTTTGAGAACCAAAAAAATTTGAGCGCTAGCACTAGCTATAGCAATAAAAGCAGCACATCGAAGCACTGCGAAAGCGAATAGCTCTAGCGTTAGAGATACCCTTTTCACAATCGGTAGAAATTCGTAAAACCTAAAATTACTCAAAAAAGTTAACCTGAAGAAAATCAATTACCAAAAGCAAACATTAAGATCATCAAAATTTTACGAAAAAAGCAATAAAGAGTATCACCAAACACTACTAATTTATTCTAAACACTAATATCTTTATTACGTGACAAATTATGAAAATTATGTATGTACATATGTACGTATAATGACCAAATCGCTAATTTTGTTAGTTATTTGTCTCTTTCCTTAAAGAATTTTCACATTCACATTGCTCATATATTCTATCTGCTACTTTTTTGCATGCTTTGCAATATAGATGTGAGTGATGATTGCATTCGTCACAAACCTTATATCCATATTTCCACCCTCTAAAGATGTGCCACTTTTCAAAATGATTTTGTCTTTTTTTATTCGTATATATATTATGATTTTTTATCATTTTATATATTAACAGAAGAAAAAATAATTTATACATACTAATTTTTTTTATACAATACAAACCTGTAATATGTGGCAATTACATCCTCGCTGGGATGTTTGATCAACTAATTGTGACAAAAATCGGTATAGACCTCTAATTAAACCAATTAGGACAGTTTTTTATATGATCAGATTATTACACAAATGAAGATTATTTTTAAATAGGAATTTACTATACGAAAGTGATAAATTTTTCAAATCTAACTCCTTCTTCAGTATTAATTATTTGGACTTAAAAATAATATAAAATAGGTTAAAAAGACATGCTTTTTAATTTGTCGTGTAGGTTTTTTTGGTATTTAAAAAATTTTTTTTTTTCTAATATTTTGTATTTATTTATATAATTTAAAAGAATAAATTTGTAAATAATTTACATTATATCTTAAATATTGAAATTTTGACACGAGAGTTTAAAGTACTAGTTATAACACTTTGATTAATATATTTATTTTATCCAATCAATTAAAAGATTAAAAACTAAATAGCTAAATTGTAAGCAAAATTGCATATATATGATGTGAATAAAAATATGACTTTATAGAGCCTTGAGAATCTCTAATTAGATTTTTTTTTTCTTTATACTATACATTTAAGTAATGTCAATAGTAGATATTTCGGTATACAATATTATTATTATCAAAGAGCAATGGTGAATGTTTTGATCAGCACACTTAATACGTGATATAGCTAATCGGAGAGAAAAACTCATGTGAGTACATTTTCTGAAATATAATACCATTACAAACTTCTATAAATCTCAAGGATTTTTAAATTTAAAAGTTCAAATTGTATCAGATAATAAATATGTTTAATTGTTAATATAGCAATATGATAGAGTTTTATATCAAATTTTCAATTATTTGTTAATTAACTAAATCATAAATGAATGTCGTCCTGATGGATATAAATTCAGAGTACACATGTGATAATATCTACCGCAAGTGTTAGTAAAACCTGATTTTCATCTTGACAGTTCATCTAATAACAATTTACTTCTTGATCCTTTGATAATTATTGAATTAATTAATCAACTAAAATTTTCAGTTCAGTAGAGTGAGTGAAGTCGACTAAAGATTTTGTTTTTGAATTTGGATTCATATTTATTAGTAACTTTCTGCTTCAAATTTAAATCTAAAATATTAGGCCAAATTCTGAATTTATTTGTCAAATTCAAAAAATAATGATAGTAGTATCATTGTATGTACTACATACTCAATAACAAAATATTCAATCACTTAAGAACAAAAACTATTTTATAGTTATAAAAATTCTATAGGTGGTCAAATACTTTTGTTTCTTATGCATTTGTATAGACAATAAGAATCGCAAATTTGACTTTATATCCAAATTTAAGTCGAATCTAAAAGAAATCAGATTTAAATTCAAAGGTTGAATTTGGTTCCAAACTCTAGGGTCGAAAAATCTAGACCAAATCATAAAAAGAGTAGTTATTCCTTTGAACCATTACTATAAGTAAATACTATACTGTATAACAAACCTCGATAAAAGAATTTTTCTAATTAAATTATAGTAAGGTGCTTCATTATGTTGAAACTTTGATATATCGAACCAAATGTCTAGCTTCAGAGATTCATTATATTGAGATTAGACTGTAATTAATTTAATTCATTACTAATCTGATTTACTAACTCTAATCGAATTCTTATTTTATTATTTTACTTATCTTATTATTAATGCTTCATTCTAAATTACATTACTAATCAATTATCTATTTAACTATAACTATATATGGACTCGAGACAAAAGCTGCCTCAGTACTAATGTCCAATTGTTCAATTAGTATAGTTTTTATATTCAATTGCCTAATTAATATAATCTAATTGTCTAATTTGTTCCATCTTTATCTATAATTGTCTAATTCATACATTCTTGTCAATTCACGTGATCCTACGTCCAATTGTCCAATTCGCATGATTTTATTTCTAATCATTTGATTTGTGCAACCTTTAATAATCTAATTTGTGCAATCTTTAATTGCCTAATTTGCACAATCTTTAATTGCCTAATTTGTACAATCTTTAATTGTCTAATTCACGCAATCTTTACTTGTCTAATTTGTGCAATCTTTAATTGTCTAATTTGCGCAATCTTTACTTGTTTAATTCATGAAATCTTTAATTGTCTAGTTTACATAATCCATATAATGTATCTAATTGTCAAACTAGTGTGATCTTTGTATCTGTAA
>CAJVPZ010003510.1:0-10938 GCA_910592135.1 Racocetra fulgida | reverse complement strand
GCAGTATATTACTGTCCTAATTATTTGGTTTGCTTGACTCTGAACGGAGGTTTTTTGTTTCAAAAAAAAATTATAGATAATTTTAGAAAGCTAAATTTCATCGGACAACCCACTTGTTCGATTGCCCAACCCTGATGGACAACACTACCACGGGTACTATTCAAATTAAAAAATGAAATTCTTGGATAAACCCCCGGGTATGCAGTAGTATATTAAAATTTTTTATTGATTTGATTGGTCAACAATCACGTTTTGATCAACATACCAACAAATATCACAGTTTTTTTGATAATATTGGGAATAAATAGAATAATTGATGCTCTTGTAATAAAAATTTATAATTTGATAGTGGAAGTATTTCCCGTCCCTGGTTACAGATTTATTAACGTTAACTATTTTTATATGTAATAACGATAATTATATTAGAACTGGATGCAGTGAAACCGCGCTGTAAATTAGTAAAATCTGTTACGTAGATCATGTTAGGGTGAAATTCGTGTTTAGCTCTGTTTTTTATTATGCATGTGATCTACGTAGAGGATTTTACCCAAAAATTTAACAAATGATTTTGTGCAAAGTACAAAAGTATAAAGTTTGTGCTCTGGCATGCCACTGAACCACATGATAATTATACTCCAATTGGATTGGTCAGTGGAGTTGCATTTGGATGCTTTCTCAAAATTTTTACTTTCTTCTATTCGAACATTTCTGCTCTTCCTATTGACTATTGGCATGCCATGGAAATTTAAAATAGATGCATCATTGATGAAATTTCATAGAATATTCTGATCTGCATGACATCTCGTGTAACTGCTGATGGTAACACCGGATAATCGGATGAAGATTTCCAATCTCTATCGCTATTGTAAAAAACCAAAGGCGTTTATCATTATGACTACTGCTTAAATACTGGAAAATGGTTATTGTGCTCATTTTTGTGATTTATTGTTCCTGATCCAGCCAGAGTTGAACCAGGGGGTGGATACAAATATGTGAAACATATAGCTTTTTTTAATCTGACGTTTTAGTTGTCCAAACCGGGCAATATTAACAAAGTCACTGAATCATACACTGAATCATATGGGTGATCAAGAGGAAAACTGGAACAGTTACTTTTTGATTTTGGCTAAAAATAAAACATGGAATTATTGATCAGATGATTTATTTCATACGATGCAGTTTCAAGTGTAGTATCGGAAAAAATGATCCGAATTTAAAGATTACAATACAGTACTGTATTTAGTTTATGCATATACGACGTACCAGATACTGATACGTACAGTACGTACATATATGTACCTATTTTTATGTATAAACAGTCATCTGTTATTGTAGTCGCTTGTTCTCTTTATATAAAAATCTTTCGACGTTTCTACTCTTTCATTTTTGTAAACTTTCTATAAACGTCGATTCTATACCCAATAATTAATCAACAATTTATTAATCCGTAGAATACACGTCTATATTCCGAACTTTATAAAATTTTTATTTATTACCAAAGATCCACTTTATTAACAACGAATGGCCCAAGTCTCAGGTACTTTTCTGTGCCTCCATCTGTTGACTTACCGAGTTTCTACCTCTCACTTTTTTTCATCTTCAGAGCCACCTTACCAAACCGAAATATATATGCGTAGGAATTCTAATGATTTCGATGAATACCTCCAGTGAGTGTCATGTGATATCATTACTTAAAGCTCCTCTCTAAACTTTATGTTAAGGTGGGCTAAATACTTGTAAGAGTTTGAAAACATAGATACTTCCGATTTGGCTACTACCAATTATTTATATAATATCCATAAATACTTTCATTTCACCGGTATCTAGCTTGTCTTATCGAGATATTTTAAAGTTTTTATTCTGATCTGTTTTTTATAACCTTCTTTGTTCTTTTCATGTTGTTATTAATTTATTAGAGATCCTGAACAAGAATTGTTAAATAATGATACTTCCTTACCAAACGGTTTACGGAGATTACGAGAAGATTGGCCTCCAAAAAAAAATAACCCCAAAAAAATTAATCATCTTGAAATTGCCCGGTTTTCAACAGAATCGTTACATAGTTATAATTTTGTCTCAAGCGATGCTTCAATGTACGAAAATAGGCAAAATATTCTTCGTCGCTCCATTGATTTCATGAAAAGCAAAATAAAAGGATGGAAAATTTTAGATGTGCATCAGGTTCTATTTTCACTCGTGGAACCTGCAACTGGCTCATCTACGGATATTGTTCTTCCTCAAGAGGAAACCGATGCTGATGAGTCACGTTCACCTCGAAAACCTAAAGGAACATTAGGTTCATTTTCAGATATCCCGGCATTATACCAACCTATAAATTCGTCATCTACTTTACATTCCCCTACAAGGTTCACACCACAAAATCAAGCTATTATTACTACAGATTATCAGGGAAATATATTAAATGCCAACGACATTGCTTGCTTGATATTCAGTTATTCACGAGCTGAAATATCAACCATAAAGGCATTTGACCTGATTGCCAGCCCTTATAGGGAAAAGCAAGAAAAATCTCTTGCTTTAAGACCTCAAAATAATCATGATAGTTGTGAAGCTGTGTTAGCTTGCGGTAAAGTAGTACGTATTATTTCAACATATTAAACACATTAAAGTAAATTAAATAATTTTAATAAATCGATCAATAATTTAATATTTATAGATTCCGATTCAGAGGAAGAATAAGGAAACATCTGCTGCTTCTTTATGGCTCAAAGCCAAAAAAGATGATATAGGAAATTCCATTTTCATTTGGATATTTGAAGAGATTGTTGAATCCATGATGATTGCTGAAATAGATGATAAGGGTATAATACATAGTTCATCTGGTGACGTAAAAGCCTTGTATGGTTACACTCCCGAAGAAATTATTGGAATGCGCGTGACCACCTTAATCCCCTCATTGGAAGTTATCCCTGCAGATGATAATGATAAGAATGATATGGATATTGACAATGGAAGTGTTTTGAATTCACCCAATACACAATTGGATATCGAACAAATAAATAAAACCAAGTATTATGGAAGTCGGTCAAAAAATTGTGCAAAGTTTCCAATCATCGGAAAAATATCGACTCAATCAGTTCGGGAAGCAATGCAAGATCAAGGATCTACCATATACCGACTTAAAATTATATCTATGCCTACTATTGCTGGTGTTATAACTGCACATGCAACTGGTATCATTCAGTCATGTAATTCTGTCTTTGTCAAATACCTATTTGGTGTGGGATCTCAAGAGTTAGTCGGAAAACGTTGTATTGAGTCACTTTTACCTCAATTTCCTCGTCTTCTTGGTGTACTTACATCAGAACGATCTCTTGTTGAAGGGGTTTTAATTTCAGAGAATGCCTTTAGACGTGCGGCTGCATCTATCTCTTCTACATCAGCAGATAAGTTTCTTTATTCTCATACAAAGGACTTTTCTTCTGCTACTCCTCCTATACCGGGGCCTTCTGGTATAATAGCTATACACAGGGATGGTACTGAATTTGACGTAGATATTCAAATGCGTGTTGTTGAATCTCCTGATGAGCCATTGCATGCATTGTGGATTACTTATGATCGTAGTGCCAATTTCGCAAAAGAGCAAGCATATTTTGATCGTGTTGAAAATCATGAAAATCATGTGGAGAAGTTTGAAACTAGTAGGAATATAGAAGACGAAAAAATACAAGAGGAAAAGGAAAATTTTCATATATCTAAATTCATAGCAGCGGGAGGCAAACCTCCTTTATCTACACATCTTTCGTCTGATCGGCAAATAATTACACCTCCTGTGATGTCACCTGCACCCGAGCCTTTCGATCCAATGTCATATTCAGCAATAACATTGGCAAAGACAATTGATGATTTTGAAATATTAGATAACTTAGGTCAGGGTGCTTATGGCCAAGTCAAGTTAGCTTATAATAAAAATGATCTTGAAAAGGTATCAACCATTTATTTATGATCATACATTTGTGTTATGTATATGTGACTAACTAAAGTTTTTTATTTCAGAAAAGAGTAGTGCTCAAATATGTCGTGAAGTCACGAATACTTGTGGACTGTTGGACTCGTGATAAAGTACTTGGTACTGTCCCATTAGAGATTCATATCCTTCATACATTAAGACGATTTCCTCATCCAAATATTGTACAAATGGGTATGAATTAGTTTATATAGTTTAATTTTTCATTAATATTGATATTTACTGATTTTATATTTTTTTTACATATATTCTTTTCATGTATCTCTTTATATGTACTTTACATTTAGTGGACTTTTTTGAAGATGATGACTATTATTATATAGAAATGGGTTTGCATGGTGCTGGTATGGATCTCTTTGATTACATAGAACTGAACACTGCAATGGCTGAAGATGAGATAAAACTTATTTTCCGTCAAGTTGCACGTGCTATCCAGCATTTACATCATAGAAATATCGTCCATCGCGATATTAAGGACGAGAATGTGATACTCGACGAAAATGGGAATGTTCAATTGATTGATTTTGGATCTAGCGCATATATAAAAGCAGGTAAAAAGTATGATACTTTTTGTGGAACTATTGACTATGCTGCGCCTGAGGTAGGTTTATTTGAATTTCGGTTGGTCTGTATTTTGAGTTTATTTAAAATTTGGTGTATTTATTTTATCTTTGCATAGGTCTTGACCGGAAAAAAATATGATGGTCCACCACAAGACATTTGGGCTTTGGGTATTTTGTTATATACACTCATTTACAAGGAGAACCCGTTCTATAATATTGATGAAATTATTGCTAGAGATCTTAGAATTCCTTATATATTATCTGATGGTTCAATCGATCTTGTTAAGAAAATGCTTGATCGTGACGTAGATAAGCGTCCATCGATAGATGATGTCTTAAATCATCAGTGGTTGCGGGAGGAATGATTTTTTAAAACTGGATAGTTATTTTTAACGTTAGTATTCGAATTTATTATAGACTCTTAGATAAGATTGTATAGTATTAGAATTTGGATTATTATTTGATTTTTATTATATTAGTTTAAGTAAATCCATTTGTACACATTTAGAAGTCTTCTATCCGCTTTATGGAGTGCAGGCTTCAACATTTATGTAAAAGAAAAAAGGGATTATGTAAAATACCAAGAAGCAACTGATTAATTTGCATTTGATTTTATTAATCTATATTTTAAACCAATCGTAAAGGTGTCTCTTATACATGGTATTAAAAAAAAGAAAATAAAAGCTTGACATGAATAATGAAAACATGTCGCTAATTAAGAACATTAAGAACAATCTTTTACGGAAAATTAACTAGTATCGGTTTTAGCCCAATCATTTAACATAATCCCACGCTGAGATTCGGAAAAACGCCTTAATTGATCAGATAAATACTCTTTCCTTTCGTTCTCCCATCTCTGTTTGTCTATTGCAGCCCTTTCTTCCCAAGGTTTTCGTTCTTCAGTATCCATTGCTTTCCACTTATCATATATACACTTATTAAGATGAGATTCGGTAATTAATGAAGGATATTTATTCATACAGTCAGTCTTAACTTCAGCAAGAAAAAGTTCGTAAGCGGACATGTATAAAGCCGGAACTTTAAGACCATATCGACGATCATCGGGTTTATAAATCTTTTGTGGTATAATAGTTTCATCATAAGGGCTATGTATCTGATTGAGATTACGTGGTTGCAATGGTGATCGATGATTATTATTTCCATAACATTCTAATGGAATATTCTCTTTATCGCTAGATGCCAACTTTTCATTTTCAAACCTAAGTTCATCTTGTTGAGCTAAATGTCCCCATGGCGCGCGTTCCTCAAAAGTCATTGACTCCCAACGTTCACGAATTAACTTTGTGATAGTACCATAATTGTAATATGGATTTTCTGCGGTAATTCGGGGTCTCATATATTCAGAAAAATGAAGGAACGCAGGTGCGGGTGGTCTGGGCCACGAAGGTATAGGTGCAAGTACTGGGCGACTTTGAACTAATGTTTCTTGCGATGATTCAATAGGACTTTGTTTGCCATCAACATCTGAATAAATGAAATCAGGAAAACTCATAGTTGATTCCTCTGATGTTTCTTCGTCATCCGATGATTCAACCAATTCGTTTATATCTTCCGAATTACAATCGCTGTCATATTCAGAATATCCTTGGTCGGCATCGGCAATAAGAGTTTTTGAGTAAATTTCACGAGTCTCGTCTTTTGCCTTCTTAATCCAAGGTGTACGTTGATGAATATCCATCTGGTTCCATTGAAAAACCAACGCCTCTCTGATATTTTCGAGAAGCATTCCCGGGTACAAACGCAACATTCTTTCCGTACCTTCCGCCACGAAAAGTTTGAATGCATTAACGTGAAAATCGTTGAAAATTTCAGTTAATGAGCTGGTAAATGATTCCGTCATTTCGGATTCCTGAGAATATCCTTCATTGTCTGAATCCTCAAATCCGCCGTGAGATAGTTCTGTGCCATTATTATTATTATAATTGTCCTCATTATAATTATTATCATGTATATCGAATGCTGATTCCCCGATTGGAAGCTCATCTAAATACGGATTTGGTTGATACTCTTTTAATTTTAAGGCCAATTCTCTAACGCGTTCAAGATGCAAATTTCTTTCTCTCTACGTAATTACCAGATAGATCAAATGAATCTACAATTAGATAACCGATTATATAAAATACTAAAATATTCCAAAGTTACACAAGTATAGACTATAACGTGGCAAAACTCGTACAACGTATAAATACATGATAACATGTATACATGTATACATGTGTTGGCTTAAAGTTTTCTTTAACTAACCTCATTAAGACATTTCCAATTTAATTCTTTAGCACGTTCTGAATATTGATTTTTCTGCTCCTTTGAAAAAAAAATAATAAAATAAAAAGTGATTAAAAATGTATTCCTTTAAAATGCAAAATAAATACTTACAACGGTTAAAGCATTCCAATTGTTAGCTATATTTTTAGCAACTTCTATAGCCGACATTTGAGGATTTTGACTTAGAAGCATCAACCTTTGTTCATCATTATGAAGCAAATAACCGTACACTGGTTTTTCAATAGTTTCATCATAACTATAAAATGTATGAGATTCCATCCGAGATTATTTCAAAATGTAGAATACAAAAATTGTATGAAAAAAGTAAAGTCAATAACGGGAAAAGATAATTAGGAAAAGGTTGTGCTTATATAATTTTTAAATGATCATAACGCGTCAACAAAATCAGGGAATCGGCAATATATGTATTAAAATCCTTTTATTGAGAAATAGTAATAATGAACTGATTTCTACGCGTTAAATCCATGTCAGGTGATTTACATTTCATGTAACACGAAGAATTTTTATAACGCGCTAATTGCCTACCTCCTATTTTACTATTGTTATTTGATATACAAGGTTTTAATATTTTTTGTATCAAATTATTCTTACCCTGCTTTAATCTTAATAGAAACTTTTATTTAACTATGGTGCTAGAAGTCTATACTTAATAGTTACATGAAGTGTTTAATTTTTTAAATGGTTATAACTTTTTATTAGGGATTGGAACCGGCTAAAATTTTTCTTAATCGTTTAACCGTTTAACCGTTTAATTTGGCCGGCATTAAGATAATTCCGGCCCACAACCAACATAATTCTGTCCGGAATTATGGACAATTTTTAAACGGTTAAACGGTTCCAATCCCTACTTTTTATCTAAAAGATTTAAAAAAAATCTGACTAGTAACTTTATTATTGTAAAAAGTTGTTGTATTTTGAAAATTAAAATTTATATATAAATATTAGGATTTTACTAAAACACACCTATTGTGTTTTACACCTACTGTAAATTCTCAAAATACTCTAAGTGCACGCTCTATTTAAATTCTCTCTAAATGCATGGCATAACTTGGTCCCAACTTATAAGAGCATTATATATTTTGCTTTCTATAAATGCACTTTCTTTTTAAGTGCACGTTTTGCTTTTTTCGACTATAGTTCTGATGGAGTGCATTTAGGGAGGTCTTACTGTAATGGGCATGGGTGTTATTTTGGGTTTTGGCCCAAATTAAGCTTAATTTAGGCCAAATTTCGTAATTTCACCCCTGGGCATTATTTTGAGAATTTACAGTATAAATATATTATCTCAAAAACTGGCTAATTACACATCCCTACAATAAATTACCGGATTTTGATCATGTAATAATGACAATTATTGATCTTTAAACTTCAATTTTTTATTTCTGTAAAAAGAAATACAAAATTTTAAACTAATACTATATAAAATAAGGTTTTTAGTTTTTAATAAAAGTAAAAAAAACTAGTATTTGAAATGTCAGCCTTTAGCTTTAAGAATAGCTTTGACTTGGGTAGGCATACTTAAAATTAGATTACGTAAAACTTCTAAAGGAATTTTTGCCTATTCTTCTTATATAGCCTTAATTAATTCATTTTTTGAGCTGGACAAGAGTTTTTTTTTTCAAACTTAACAATCAATATAATTCTATAGATATTCAATTGAGTTTAAATCTGGACTATATGGAACCCAATCCAGAACTGAAATACTATATGTTTTTATCTATTATTCTGTATATTATGCTATATAATATGAAGCTAAATCTTGTTGAAATATTAAATTTGGATCATTACACATCCACAGCATTAAATGATTTGTAAGAATATTAACATATACATTGGAATTTATATTTCTATCAACTACTATTAATGGTTCAACACTATCCTAACTAAAGCATCCCCAAATATTACAGGCTCACTGTCATATTTAAAAGTAGGTTTAATACAGTTTATATTATATTGTAAGCTTCACCTATTCTTCACTATACTTTTGTATATCCATCAGATCTAAACAAGCAAATCTTGATTCATCTAACCAAATAATATGTTTCTATTCCTTACTCCAACTATGTTTTATTTAGCATCATTTTAATCATTTAATATAATCTTTTTTTTTAAAAAAAAGCTTAAAATGAGCAACATAATCCCTTAAGCCAAGACTATGAAGATAGTTATAAATAGTATTGAAATAGTAAGTTGTATTAAAATTAAAATTGAATTTGTTTGTAACTTTATTAAGAAGTAAAAATCTATTCTTTAAAATGACCTTCTGTAAAAAACATTAATCACAAGATAAAAGAACTTTTGAATGATTAGATTGTTTTTTAGGATGTGAAGAACCAGTTTTTTTATAATGATCAATAGTATCATATATTGTTATATAGGCAATGCTCACTACAGATGATATTTTAGAGCATTTGTACCTGCAAGATAGGCACTAATTATCTGGTCTCTTTGCTCATTTGTCAATTCATTTTCACATATGTTTGGTATGAAAAAAATTAAAAAAAAAAACAGTTTTTATGAATATGGTTAATGATTGTATTTCTATCTATAAAGGGAAACAAAAGGCTTTGAAAATACTTATCTTCGAAATTGATCTTCACTGCATCGACAAAATCTGATAATTTATTGTAAGAGTATATAATTGATGCAAGGTTCTAAGTAAAAATGTTTTATGCTTTCAAAAATACTTTTTAAACTCCAATCCTAATTTTAATATTAATTTTAACATGAAAAAATTGGTGTTAAAATTTTGTATATAAAATTTATAAATCTTAAAAAAATTAAAAAATATAATAAAAATATATAATAGATGCAAAACCACTATAGATACATTTTATAATAATTGTAAAAATTATTATTATTATTAGGATGCTGATATTTATTAGATAATACTGTATTTTAGTGGGTGGGGATAAAGCAAAACTTTATCTCAATATAATACTAAAATTTAATTGGTTAATAAAAATATTACCTAAGAGGAGGGGATAGAGCTCTATAGTAAATGAATATTAGATAATAAATGTCAGAGCTCTTATTATTATTATTATTTTATATTGCCAAATATCAATTATAAATGAATTTTTATTAATATATTCTTGATTAGTAAGAGTACAATTAGTTATATACAATGTTGTTATATAGATATAGATATAGATATGAACTGGACCAGACTAAACATTTATATTTATATCCAAAAATAAGAATATCTGGCAGACATTGTCTATATATCGACTAATCAAATATTTGGATATTGAACAATATTTGTAACAATCTTATTGGCTAGCCTTCTTAAATGTAAATGCATATTCTTCTCTAAATGCATATCTTTATTTAGGTTCAACTAATTTTACATTTATAGATTTTTATCTCTTTAAATGCAGAATCTTTCTAAGTACATATTAGTTAAATTTTTATATAAGATCTAATTACATTACAATTAGAAAGGTTTAACTATATTCATTTCATATTTTACCACTATTTTTTTTTTTTTTTTTTTTTAATCTTTGCCAACCTTGCTGGTGATCCTTTATTAAGATTATTATATAAGTAAATTACATAATATTGAGTTTAATATCTAGGCCTGCATCCCCCAGCTACCTCATAGGTACCCAGAAGCGGTCTGCCGCATTGGTCCGAAAATTCTTTCGAGACCAGAAGGCTAATATCAGGTTAGTCATGCAAGCTATACCAAAAGAGCTTGCAACTATTTTGAATTAAATCTCTAAAACTATTATATTAACGATTCTCTATATTTTTTAAACCCTCCTCTTTTTCTTTCTTTTTTCATTTTCTATCTATTTCCTCTAAAGAACTATTTCTACTTGTTTCCCTTTTTTAAATCTTGTTTTGTCAAATTCTGGTCTTGTTCCTTTCTTTGTCAGTAGCTTGCACCTTCGCTTTTTGTCTCTAGTTAGGATACCTTTGCTGATTTTCTATTTGCGAAGAAGCTTGCATCTTCCTTTCCAAATATTTTTGTAAAAGCAGTTCCAAATTGTATCTAACATGAGCTCGATATATGTCTTGGCTTCCTTATTCGATTGTAGAATCTCCTGTATCCTTTCTACTGTGTTTTCTTGAACT
>CAJVPZ010003509.1:0-10938 GCA_910592135.1 Racocetra fulgida | reverse complement strand
CAAAGTTACAAGGTTTGAACTGTTTCTAAAAGTGTTCTCGTGTTTTGTTTAAAACTTCTTTTGGTTCTATAACGAGTTTTTTTGGTTTTTATTTTCTTTTAAGAGTCTGTTAATTTGGATCTTCTTGAATGGCTTCTCCAATAAGCTTACAAGCAATTTTTCTTGCTTTCTATTTATCATTTGGTGTTTTCTTTCAATATTTTCTTCTATTTCTTTTCTTTGCTGCAGTTCGATCTCTCCTACTTTTCTTGTATATAATATTTTTCAACAGCCTTTTAAATCATCAACTAGTTCATAGGACCAACAGTTGATTGATGTATTAATACTTGTCTTGTGTTGCTGGTTTGTATACTCTAATTCTATAATTAAGTCATCAATATAGTCGTAAATAAGGCTTAGTTTGACACTCTTTCTTCCTATACTTATTTATCTTCTTAGTTGCATTATCCCTTAAACCGTAAATTTAAGCAGCCAAATTTGGATGCTTAAAACAAATAACAAATAACTACTTTAAAAAAAAATTTTTTTTTATACAACAATTTAATAAAATTGATTGGTGTGATCTCCGGAACCTAAAGTCACATTGTACATTTTAAAAGGGCAGTATAATATATGAAATAAGGCCAAAAGAAGAACTCAAATTCGAGCCAAATATAAAATTTATATTGCAAAAGTAATTTTTTTTTTATATAATCTGAGTTTTTGGGCTACCCGGTTCAATTAAACCTTTACTTATATAGCACGTTTCAAAGTATATCATGTGTTGAGTTGGTTGGTTTGTTTATCAAGTTGGGCTAGTATTAGACATGTGTTCGTTAATCGATTATGTTTTGTGTGATCAAAATTCAATCAGATCAAAATTCGATTATATCGAAATTCGATTACATCAAATTATGTTCAATTACCAAAAAGTTCTTAATCATGTGAACAAGAATTCCATTAATATTTAAAAAAATGTTTTATTTAAATGTTTATTTAAAATATAAATAGAGAGTATTAGAGTTTTTTTTTTTTTTTAAAAAAAAAAAATAAATAAAAAAAGTAAAAAATGAAGATAAAAATAATCTTCACAGTGGTGTTTTTTATTTGATAGTATGAAATTGTAAAAAACAATTACGAATGTTATTACAACAAAGAGCCACACCACATATTGTGCACCACAATTAACTTCAATGTGGTGTTTTACGATCTATGTCTATTTCATTTTTTTGTGCAAGCTATGAACACCATTTACATGCTTTACGTTGTTCTTTCCATTCCACGAAGTGGTTCCCAGGTACCAGCCACTGATCAATAAGTTCAAAATGTTTTGTTACTCTTGATCTTTTCATTCCTTTTTTTGATTCAGTTGGTTCTGTTGATTTTTTTGTGCTTTTTCTAAGTTAAATTTCATCACTATTGTTTACAAAATCAATCAGATCCTAAACCAATGCAAGACGGAATTTTTTGTGTCCTTGTTTTAATCCCAAAGTTCGAACGATTAAATATGAATTGACTATCGCAGTATCCAACAGCCAAAAAAAAGCGGCATCCAGTTTCTCCGAGTAACTTGCTATGTATTGTAATATGATCTTAATTGGTCTGCAACATCCACGCCATTTATGAAGTGATTGTAGTCATTAATGATTCTAGGAATCTTTAATTTTTTTTTTGATTCAAAACCAAACACTGCACGTATTTTTGTTGCATTGGTGCTTGTTTCTCTTGGCCATCATCTTTCACGTTCAACTTCCCATTCTTCACCAACTAACCCGTGAATTGTTGATAGCATAGTAACAGGCCCGTTATCTTGCCAGAAAACAGCCAATACACCATTTATTACAACACCAGAACGAATGTTCCACTCAAGTTTAACATCCTTGTCCACTTTCAATTCTTTGAGAAAACCAATGGCAGTTTTTCGAACCGTTCTACAGGCGCTAATGCCAAGTTATCGAAGATGTTGAAAAAGAGGAACGTTAGTAAAATAGTTATCCAAGTATACATTAAAAGAAAATTGATGGTAGGGAAGTTGCTTAACAAGATGACAAACTAGCATCCAATTTGATTAAAGCTACTTACTTTTGTTACATCACTTGAGGACACATGCGATACTGGCAGGAAGGTATAGGTATATCTGGATTCACAGAGTGAAAAAATTTTAAAACCCTCAGGCGTTGGTTTGTTCTTGATACGAAAGGTATGAATGCTTCTTCCAGAAAATCGAACTATCATTTCATCAACCGAAATGTTTGAATTTGATATGTAAAGCTGCTTTGAAACGTTTCGAACATTTGAAAGCAACAGCTCTAACTTATCAAAATAGTTTGTAATCATTGCAGTGGGGAGAAAATATGTAAAAACCTCTTAATTAACTCAAAATGATTTAGTGTCATTTGTTTCGAAATATAGTAAATAGGGCGTTTTTCATTTTCTTTCCAGTATTGGTTAAGAGAGGATGACTTATATAAACCCTGATATATAACCAATGCTATCCATATGATAAGCTCTTTATAGCTCAAATCTAACTATTGTCTACCAATAACGCCCGCATCTTTTGTTAAAGTATATAGATTCATATTGGCAACGATTGTGTACAGTATTGTTATTTTAAAGAAAATAAAAAAAAAATCAATCGGCCTTGAAATATTAATATCAAGGTATGGTGGTAGCTAAATATACGCCTGGTGCAATGGATGAACGAATAGTTCAAAATCGGTGGGTGGTGATGGCAATTTTTGTTGTGCAGTTTCTTTTGATTTACGCTTTTTTTTACTGGTATCATTTTTCTCAACTTTTTCATTTTCGTCCTCATCCTCATCATCTGATTCTGAATTGTCTGAAAAATGCCAACGAAATGTCACAAGTGGTTCATATTCTTCATCATCAGCATATTCATCCAAAGTTTCAAAGAACGAAGAGGTCATATTTTTTTTTTTGTTATTGATTGTTACTTTTTTTTTTTTTTTGATTAATTGTTAGTTTTTTTTTTTATTTTTTTTTCTTTTTATAAAAGAAAAAACATCAAAAATTTTCTAGAGGATTGTTTTTTATATGATTCTTAAGACATAAGTATATTGTATTTTAACAATTGGTGAGAAAGTCTTCGTGAGAGTTTTCTTTGTCTTGAATTTACAGTGATAGACGTAATATAACTAAGAAAGATACAGCGCATAATACGTACGTACATACGTACGTAATAAGAATTTTGGCCCAATTAGGATATGCTATGGGACGGGTAACTACTTAAATTTGATTTGCATTAACTTGTTTAATGTCAATACAACTAATACTAATTAAATACTTGAAATTTCAATTGTTTAAAATGCAAGGTATCGTGAAGTAGCATCAGAAAATGATAAAGCCGTGCATCTACGTAATCAGAACACCCTGATTAAAATTAAGAATAAGACCAGTTAAGACTAGAAACAAGCAAGTATTATGTGTAAAATGGTGTCCTTGTTATTTTATATTAATGGCTTAATGTGAGTTGTGACTGCCGTTTTTTATGTTCTTCACATTTTCTGTTTTTTTCCTTCACCAGGGTTTATTTAATTCTAATATTTTAATTTTCAATTTACATAAATAGCACATGATATTATCAAGTACTAAGCTCACATGTGAACGGCAATAAGATATACAGTATTTTTATTTGAGCTTAGGAAAGGGGGTGCGTTTTATAAAAATCTGAAGCAATTGTACAAAAATAGTGCAAAAAGTATTTAAGCGTTCAAATTTGGCTGCTTAATGGTTTAAGGGATAGTATATGATAACCTCAACTCTTTTGTTTTCCTTCTTCTGTATTGCGCTGTATTGCAGATCTTTTTCTTTGGTAGATTATATCTTGTTGCAGCAAGAATACTACTACTTATAACATCCCAAAGCTTATCTAATTCTGCTACCTCTCATTCATAGTGATAGTCTTCTCTTAAAAGGCCCTATATATTTATACTTTTATTAAGCAAACTGTCTATTTGCCTTCTATAATCCTCACAGTTTTCTTTTGTTACTTTTTTGTAGAGAAAAACAGTTCTTGTATGATCTTTCCTCCTACATTCTGCTGCACTTTGGATTACCTTTAAATGATTTAAATTAATTCTGATTATCACTGCTGTATGGTTACTATTTGTATAAATATCCATTTCTTAAATTTCTGTGTCAAATAGTCCATAAGAGAGTTTGTTTGACACCCAAATTTGATTGATTCTTGTACTTGTCTCTTTATTCAACCATATGAATTTTTTAGCTCTTGGATACATTGTTCTGAAAGTATTTTGAAATTCTTGTCTCTGCAGCCAATTTAAAAGAGTATCTCATTTTAATTTTTTCTTTTCTGTGTTCTGTATTCTGTTTAGCTCTGGGTTTACTATACTGTTAAAATCTTCCATAATTATCAATTGTAACCTGAAAGATCTATTAATAAAGTTTTCTACAATTGTTTTATGAATCTTCTTCTTTTCTTGTTTGTTATTTGGTGGTATATAAAGCATTATTATAATAATTTCTAGCTGTTTAAGTATTAAACTTATAGAGTTTATATATTCACTTATTCTGTCTACTTTACCTATATATTTTTCCCATTGTTCATTTACTAGTAGTACAACTCCAGAGCTTTTTTTCTTGTTATGATCTGAGCTTATCCAAAAACCTTTGTAGTTAGATTGAGCTTTCAATAAATATTCTTCTTCCAATCTTGAAATATTTGTTTCTGCAATACCCAGAATATCTATTTTGTTATCTGATATCTACTCAAGAGCAAATTCTAATTTGTGAGCATTGCTTTTAATATCATTAATGTTATGTGTTGCGATATTAAGTTCTATTGTTTAGTTACTATAGTCTCTGCTTGTTATGTACTTAATATTTCTATTTTCCTCTAGTTCTAATTCTCCCTATTCATAACTTCCTTTTCTTTTTTGCTACCTGTATTGATCAGTGGGTGAAGGATAAAATTCTCTTAATTAATGTTCTTTTGTATATTTGCTTGCAGAAAAGGTATAGATTCTTCACTATTTTTCTTTAATTCAACTATTACTCCTAAATTTAGGAGTGTTGAGTAGCCAAAGGCTGCTTACTAAGTTTTTTTAAATGTCGAATGATCTCTTGCAACATTGTATAATATTCATCAATTCTTGCTGCTAAACTTCTTTCTTCTGAAGAATATTTATAGCTTGAGCTTCTTGATTTTTTTCTTTTGTTAAAGTTTTTCTTTTTATTTCTTCAACTACTTCCATCATCTTGGCTAGTGTCTTTTCTATCTAGTGTTTGATCTCTTCTATTTACTGAGGATGTTCTTCTATTATATCTTCTTTCTCTTGATGAGATCTCCTCTTCATCAGATGTTTGTTTTTTTTCTCTTGAGCTGTTGTTGTAACTTCTTATCTCTTCTGAACTACTTTTCTCTTTCACATTTTTCTTTTGTCCACTTTATAGCCAGATGAGTTGTAAGTTATTATATCTTACTGACTTATTCTGCATTTCTCTCATTTCTTTTTCTGTAGCAAAAGTTACTTTTGCTATTTGCTTCATAAATCTGCTTCTTCTTTTAGAAATATAAACTGCTTTAGCTTTTCTGTCTTTTAGATGTCTAAAAAGAAGGGTTTCTGAGAGTCTTTCAGTAATTCTAGTTAATTTTGCTACAAATTTATATCTTTGACCTCTTTCTTTGTGATTTTCTTTCCCTTTTGATACCCTAGCTAATCTTCCATCACCTATTAGAAAAGCCCAGTGTATATCTTTATCTTCTATCTTTGTAGTAAACTTTATTACTGCAAATGCTCTGCTGTTTCTATGCTTAATATACATATCTTCTATCTCTCCTAATTTTTTACACATATACTTGATTTCTTGTGTCTTTATGTCTGCTAATAAATCCCAGACTATAATGCAGTCTATATTTATACATCTTTCATGATCGTATCTTTTTCTTGCTGTTTGATCCTTCTTTTCTAGAGAATCTTCAATGTTGTTAAGATTGTTTTTCCCTTTGTTCATTGTTTCTCTGCCAGAGTTTTCGCTTCTTTCCTAAGTGTACTGTTTTCCCTTTAGCTTCTTGTTTTGACTCCCTCACTTCGCTTTGGGGTCTTTTTTTTTCTCTAGGATTAAATTCAACCAGTTATCTTCTTTTTTCTTAATTCTTTTGATTGCTGAGTTTCTTCCAAAGTTACAGTCGAAGGTTACTTCTACCCAAGGGTTTCTATTCTTGAATTTTTCTTTAACTTTCTTGATGTATTTATTTTCACCCAAAATTCTTTTAACGTACCCAGCTCTTTCTTCTGCTGAGCTTCCTGGAAGACTATATACTGGCACGTTTGCCAAAAAAGTTGACCATCTTCACATGATCTATACTCTGGTGACCAGATACTTTACTCTAAGGTAGCTGTGAATACTTGTAAACTACTCTCTTCTGTTTAAGTATTATTCAACTATACTTCGATGATTTTTGTCTCTTTTTGGTATTGTGAGATTGTGTCTTTTAGAATGCTTTCAATTGGATCTTCTTTGTCTTTTTTAATTCTTTTTCATCCTATTGTTTTGTTCTCTTTATTGTTCTCTTCTTCTAAATCTTTTATAGGTTCTTTGTTTTGGTTGCTTTTTTGATGTTGTAAAGAGGCTACCTGTAATGCAGCTTGCAATACTTCTACTAAATCGAAGTCTGATGCAATTTGTTGTTTAATTTTGATATTCAAGTCTTGCATCTGTTCGATCATCTAATTTATATCTTTATCTGCTTTGACTTCTTCTTCAGAAGAGCTTCTTTTTTTTGAACTAAGTGATTGTGGTTTCTCTACCAGACCAACCTTCTCTATTCTTTCCATTTTACTTTCTTCTTTCTTAACTTCTTCTTCACTCATACTTGTGATATATTCTATTGATGATGAGTTCGTTTTTGCTATTCTAGCTCCAACTGCCTATTGCTGAATTGTGCCTTCTTGTAAATAATTTTTTGCTTTCCTGAGTGCATTTCAGATTTGACTGTATAAAATCATTTCGTATACTGTAATTTTGTTTGGGTCTTGTACTATAAGATCCCTAGCAAGAGTATTTATTTTATCTGGTTCGTATAGGTAAGATGTACGAAGAATTTCTACTAAATCACTACTATTTAAATATCTAAATACTTTTTTAGATGCTACATACACCAGTTTGAGGAGACCATCTACTCTCGATAATCTTCTATTAGATTCTATCAGTTTTTAAAAATTTCTATATATTCGTATTTGCTTTGTTTAGTTTTGTAAAATAGCTATTACTAATCATATATTATATATATTGATATAGTGTTACGATCAGGTGAGAGACTTTATATCGGTTGAGCCAATTTAGCTTAAGGTTGTAGTATTAAAATAAGAAACCAATTGTTTATTATCGCACACAAGGCATTAGAAAGTATTAAAGCAATATCTCTTTATTGTATCTCTGATACTAAAATAACAAATATCCTTATCCAACTAATCAACTTAGTAATAACCTTCCAAAAGACTTTCTAACCTGTGTTCTACCAGTCTCTATTTATATACACTATTAGACTACAAATAAGCTATATACTATTTACAGTTATATAGTATAACAATATAAAATCTAATTAAGGTATGCTTTATAATTATAAACTTTGCATAATTATAAGATTACATAGCAAAACTATAAATATTACAAAAGCAAAAGTTAATTATAAACCTTTGTTGCATAATAGCCACCTGCAGAATATATATCATTAATTTGGTTATGCAATTGTCATTATTACCATTTCAATAATATATATATTTTATACTTGCTTTTATTATTTACTCTGATTATTGTTTAATATTAAGAGAGGCTTCAGTGGTAGGAGAGGACATTAAATGAATTTTTAAATTCAAATGGCCTTAGTACAAATTACAAAATTGTTAAATGTTAAAAATATTAGGTAAGCATTGGTTATGATATAATGTTTACATAATATTTTTTATCAGATATAAATAAGTACAATTTTCACACATTTGAGTAATATAATGTCAATGACAAAATATTGAGGAGTACAAGAAATTCGAAAAATATACAAGGTTTTGTCTGAAACATTAAGACGGTAGAACAACCAAGGAAAAATATCAAGCATCAGAATGTTTGGTAGAAAAAGGCTGTATTCAGAGATGGACTTGGAAAAAATATTTCAAGAAAAAGTAAATGAAAAGAAAAAATCTGTTACACAAGAGTTAGCTCAGATAAACAGAAAAAAGATCTCAACAAACAATGTAAACACCTTATGGAAAAATATCCAAATCACAAACTCATCAAAGACATCAGATCAGATCTCAATTAGAAATGTAAAGGTTTCATGTCCATTCTGGAACAATTGTTTTAAGGAGATATTGATAAAATTGTGGTTGCCAGGAAGGATCGACTCTGTCGGTTCACTTACGAACTTGTTGAATAGAACTTTGATAAGAACAATACAAAGATCTTGATACTTGGTTTGGATATTAACGTTGATGATACAGAATCCAGAGAGCTTGCTGAAAATCTATTATCCATCGTTACTATCTTCATGGCAAGACATAATGGATTCAGATCAGCTCAGAACAGAAAATGACGAAGAGAAACTAAAAACTCAAAAGATACGAATATACCCAACATCAGAAGAAAGAGAAAAATTAAAAAAATAGATGGGAACTGTGAGGTGGACCTACAACAAAGTTCTTGAAATATTACAAGATGATAAGTAATATGAACATTATAAGGAAGCATTACTTGAATGATGAATGTTTTGCAAATGAAGAATTGTCATGGGTGAAGAAAACACCAAGAGAAGTGAGGTCATACGTAATCAGGCAGTTGATGAGCACATTTAAAACAAGCAAGAAATTACATGGTAATAATTTCAGAATGAAATACAAAACAAAAAAAGATTGTTCCCAAACTATCTCAATACTGGCAAAAGATTGAACAGGAACAGAGAAGAATATGCATTCCTTAAGACTATAACCGTGTTAGAAAGACCACCAGAAAAAATCATACTGTGAATGTAACCATGAACAGATTAGGACATTTTTACATGTGTGTATCCATTCCTTTAGACATCAGCAATAACCAAGATGATGTCAAAGGAAAAGTAATATCGCTTGATCCAGGTATATATACCTTTATGACTGGTTATGATCCTAACGGTCGAGTTGTAGAGTAAGGTAATGATGATTTCAACAAGATATTTAGATTATCAAAGAAATATGATAAATTACAAAAAGCAAGGATCTGGTGATCGGACGAAAAAATAAACATAAAAAATACAAATTAAAGATAAAAATGTATAGGATCATTGTCAGAATTAGGAACTTGATCAATGAATGTCATCATCAACTTGCTCATTGGTTATGTGAGAATTACAAGATCATATTAATACCAATATTCAAAACCTCGAACATGGTTCTTAAAAACAAGAGAAAGATCAGGTCAAAGATCACGAGGATGATACTGACATGGTCACATTATAGATTTAGGATGTTTTTACACCACAAAGCTAGAGAATTTGTGAGTTGTAAAGTTATCGAATGTACTGAAGAATACACATCTAAAACATGCGATAACTGCGGATCAATCAATAAAAAACTTGGTAGATCCAAGATTTTTAGATGTGATTCTTGTAGTTTAGAAATAGATAGAGACATGAACAGTGCTAGAAATATCTTACTCAAACGTATCACAGAGGGTCAGGTTAATCCTGACTTTGGGACTTAAATCTGTATGGGATCTGATCTGAATAGTAAAGACTAACTTTATTTATGATTTTTGGATTCAATTTCAAGGATAACGATCTTAATAACAAATTTTTCATGAAAATATCCCAGTAACTGCTGTCTAAAATTGATAGAATCTTTTATTTTAATTCTATGAATCCATATATAATTAAAAAAAAAATCTCAGTAACTGCTGTCTAAATTGATAGAATCTTTTATTTTAATTCTATGAATCTATATATAATTAAAAAAAAATCTCAGTAACTGCTGTCTAAATTGATAGAATCTTTTATTTTAATTCTATGAATCCATATATAATTAAAAAAAAAAAAAAAAAAAATTTTAGGCAGGTAGCTATCGAGGTATCATCATTTAAAATTTGAAAAAACCGTGATCTGTTCTAAATTTTTACCCAAAATCGATGTAAATTTTTTTTACTTTATTTTTATAAATCTATATCCTATATCGATATAATTAAACTAAAAAAAATTCTGTTAATTTAGGTAGATAGTTATCAAGGTATCATTGCAAATTTGAGAATATTTCGATGAAATTTTTTAAAATTTTTTTTATTAACACAACTACAGGACGATCGTGGTTTTGTATTACTGTTCCTTTTTGTTTTCGGCAATATTTCGTTATTCGTGGTGCTGATTTTCAATGATTTTCGATGAGTGTCTCTTTTTTTAGCCTTATTGGGTCTTCTCTGTTATACGAGAACCATGTCGTTTTATATAGGGGTTATTGTTATTCTTATTATTTATTACATATTTGCGCTGCTCATTGTTGCTCGTTGCTGCTCATTGCTACGCATTGCTGCTTATCGCTGCACTGCTCGTATGTATGCATACACTGCTTCATTTTATTTCACTCAGGAATAATGGTCTTATTTATATCGAGTTGATCGTAATAGCTTACTCTGTTTGATTTTTTTGATGTTTGGTTGATCTGGCTTAGAAATTGCTGATTATTTCGCTCATGAATAATATATCGAATTGATTGTAATAAGTTACTCTGTTCGATTTTTTTAATGTTTGGTTGATCTGGCCTAATAATTATATGCTTTTTGCTTTGAATAGATGATTATTACGTTTTTGTTTATTGATGTTTCGTTTAGATCGTAACTCGCTACTTTTTATCGTTTGTACATCTTATTTACCTTTATTTTCTTTGTACTGTTATAGAATGAGTTGTAGTATTAGTTTTATTATTAAGTTTATTATTAGTTATTATTAGTATATTATTAGTT
>CAJVPZ010003508.1:0-10939 GCA_910592135.1 Racocetra fulgida | reverse complement strand
TTAGTTAACTGATTTGATTTATGATCGGCATAAGGATTTGGGTATCAAATCTTTGCTTGATTATGCCGAGCACTAATTGTAGACCAGCCTAGCTAGTATTGTTTGATGCTGATGCATTCCGATCAGGATTTTTATGATGATCCTTATCGATGAAAGGAAATCCTTACCAAGATCGTATCAATTATCGTTATTGTTATATGAATGTGTTGTATTTAATGGCTTATTCTAATAAGAAAATGATTTACATTCTTGATTTTTGATTTAGTTATGTATTACCAAAAATTACTATATGATTATAGTTGCTGGCTACTATAATAATTTAATAAGAAAATGATTTACCGTTACATTATTAATTTTTAATTTAGTTGCGTGTTACCGGAAATTACATGATTATCATTACTGGCCATAATGATAATTTCTGTTTTACGCCTGATTCATTTTTATTACATTATTGCATTATTACGAATAAAAATTTCAGATTTTTCTTTCATTGTGAACCTCTAAGTAAAGGTCAAAAAAAAACTTGTAGTATCGGGTAATTTTAATCATGTATTAGTCACAATATGTTTTTTTTTACTTTTGTGCTGTGAACTTAATGGATATGATTTAATTAAAAACTATATGTAATCTAATTGAACAAAGCATTGCATGTAATATTAAAATGGCCTTGCACATAAAAACATGTTCAACGGATTTGGTAACAAACAATCAAGGGGCGCAGTGGTAATATGTGTAGGATTTCACATGTATTGTTATTATAAGATTAAAGAGAGTATGATGACAAAAAACTATTTTGAATTCATTATTGTCTCCTCAAAAAAATATATGTTTGGATATATATAAACAGGTGAATTTTCCCTATATCTGCTTTTCGCATGCTTCCATACTTTATATCAATAAGATCCATGTTATATTTGTATCTAAATTTTGCAAAAAAAAAATCTGATCATTGAAAAATGCCGTCCACCATAACAACTGTGTGCTATATTACTGATCATCAGAAAATGCTACAAGCAAGGCTCTCACCATCGTCAAGGCTTCTGGGGTGATGCGTCTTAGAAATAGTACCTTCCTTTTAAATGTTCTCTTGGTTGGATTTTATCCTCAGGATGATGATACCCTGGATCCAACTTTGGCAACTTTTTCATCTAAAGATGTGCTTTTGGTATCTGGAAAGTTTAGGATTGTTGAGGATGTAGATGAAACTTTAAAAAAATTTCTTATTTTAAAAGTATGTCTAATATTAGACCGCTTGAAGTTGAAATTTCAGTTAATGTTATCCTCCCTCCATCTCCCGGGTTCCCCCAAAAATTAAACAAATAGAAATGAAAATTTGAGCGATATGATATCCATCATAGCAGTTGGGCTTTTTCAGCTTATGTCTGGGATTTCTCAATACACTATGTTTGATTTTTATATTTGCTTAATTTTCATCCCTCCTCCCATAAATATGAAAAAAAAAACAACATTAAACGAGATTTTGATTTCAAGTCACCTTAGCAATAAATACGATCTTTTGTAATTTTTTTCTTAATTAAAAAAAAATTTTAGATTGTTCTGCACCATGTCATTCAACTTCTTATTGATCCAAGTGATTTGCCCACGTTTCCTCTTTTGATAAACATGACTGCTATTGTAGTTGAACTCTCGTAAGATGATCCTAATCATAATGACATTACGTTAACTGTAGAAACAAAGGATTTATGGATCAGGATTATATTACTCTTAGATTAGAATGCTATCATTTAAAATCAGCTCAGCATCTACTACTTTTGCAAAAAAAGTATTTACTCTTTTTATAAATAAAGAACTTTTGGTTGATAAAGATGCTTTTGTTGTCCACCTTCATAGTGTTAACTTTTGTGAATATCAAAAACCTGTAAATGCAAAAAGTCTAACTAATCTCCTGTAGTTAACCAAGTTAAACAAATCAAATGAGCCTTCAGCAAATGATTCAGGTATAAAAAAAGTTATGCAAACAATTGCTTCAAGGTTCAAAGGTGGTAGACGAAAAAAAGTATCATCTATGACAAGGTCTTACTTTAGCCTAAAATATCACCCAAAAGTAACTAACCTTGCTAAGAAGGTGCTAAACCAGAATTGAAATGCTGATGTTTCTGGCCCTTCTACCCCTTAAAAATATTTTTTTTCCTTCTTGAATAGTATGGGAAGGTTTTTTTTTTATTATCATTATGGTTATTATAAATTAGATATATTTTATTTTTTTATTTATATGTATGTTAAACTACATTATATAAATAAATGTATTAAATTTTTTTTATATTTGTGAAATTGTGAATCTATAAAGTTAAATTGATAATTCTTTCTGTATAATTATTTTAATAACATTGTTTGATGCTATGATCTTACTTTCTTATCTGTTATTATTATTTAATAATAACTGAATTCCTTACTTTATGTTTATGCTATATACACTACTATAATTCTTACAGTAAATCTATTAAATTTACTTTTTATATAGTTACCTATAGTAATATAAGGGTGTTCTCAAGCTCCTAAGTTAATTTGTCAGAACGGGTCTGAGAATAAATTTTAATTATTAAAAAATAGTTTAACGAATTGATTGTGCTTATTATTCCAACAGATAAAATATGTGATAGTAGCTTAATACATTAGAGAGAAAAATTTAATTAACAGAAGATTGTTTAACTGATGAAGGGCATTTATCATTCTGATTAACAAAAAATGAAGGCCATGCATCCTTTTTTCATAAGATTGCACTTATTGATTGAAATGTTTGAATCACTTGAGAAAAAATGTTGTAATGTAGGAGATAAAGATAAATTTGGAGAATGAAGAGAGTCTTTTACCATTGATGAAGGCCTATTGTTGAAATAATATGACACTATGAAACGAAAGCTTTAATATTAGTAGGGGTGATGCGACTATAGGTGATGCTATTAGAGGTATCTCAATAAGGATTGTGAGGTAAAAGCAAACATTGATCAAGTGATATTAGTGATAACTTAAAGGAATTAACTGAGTTTAATAACTTATCATAGGTCTCATTCTCTACTAAAATTTTAGCAGATCATTAATATAAATAGTGACATCTGATTCTATGACTAGTCTAGAATCTGAGTCTTAATACGCTGAATTGAAATTTCGAATCAATTCATTCTGTTGGATTGAATCTTGAAGTAATTTATTAAAGTTACAGGTCGAATTCAAAAGACAATATATGAATAAATATTTATATAAGTATATACTTTATTCAAATAAAAGTGAAACAATTATTTAAGTATATAATGGTATTCTTTATTTAATCATAAAATAGAACTGAAAAATTCTGATCTTCATTGCCTTGAACTCTAGGTCCTTGAATATATTTTAATTTTTGGCTATGTTTGCTTCCCAATAACTATGTTTTTACTACTTTTCGCTGTGTCTACGCAACCCTGGCTATGTTTACATATCTACTTTCTTAATTACTTCCTTATAATTATGCAAATAGGTGATTGTAACAAGTCTAGACAGCTACATTCACTTGGCCATAGGAACATTTACTTCACCATTTTCTGGGTGTTTTCACAAGTAGTCTACTGTTACAGGTTCAAATAACTATATTTATATATCCACTGTCACGTTTTACACACCTTAAGTAATATTCATATAATTAAGCCACCAAGGCACCCATCATTACCATTTTAGTATAAGTTATGAAATAATAAAAATAAATTAATAATTTACTAAAATTGAACATTGTTCTCAGAATGGATGGAGAATTACTAATAGACTATGCACACATAGTTGTTTTACTAAGAAAATATAAAAAATAAAAATTGATTTGTTATATTAGAAAAAATAATCTATGTTATGCAACTAAAAAAAGGTATCCTTTTACTGCACCCATTATCTATGTCACATTATTTTTTGTGACACCCTGGATGATTCATTTAGAATTCAGAAAAGGTGTATTGAATATTTTTGTTGTGCAGTAACATGTAAGAGTTTGTGAAGTTTGAAAAAAATAAAACAGGAACCAAAATTGTTAAAGTTGTTATTTTGATTTACTGTTATATCTACAACCAGTTTTAAAGCAGAGTTTGAAACCAGGTTTATATATGTATTTAAATTAATAAAGTGGGCTACAAGATAAAAACTAACCAGTTTAAACGAATATCATCTCTGATCTTATAATAAACCTTCCAATCTGACAAAGCAAAAAATATCATATGTACGTGTATATGAATCATAAATATGAATTATAAAGTAGATTTTTTTTTCAATAAATGAGAGAGAGTATTTATTTTTGAAACTAATTCACTTGTCCATTATAAAAAATAAAATACACTCCAATTATTATGAATTACAGAATCCACAATCTTCAAGCTATTACTCTTAACCCTGTTGATACCTTATGGGTTCATCATTCTCAAGTACTTCCAATAATCTGAATTGTATATTCTACCCTATTCAGAATCTCTAATATTCGTAGATGTTCTAAAATTTACCAATTTGCTATGTATCGCAAGTTTGTTTACCATGACTATACAAATTATAGTATTGAAGAGAATGAAAGTATAATTCTTTTAAATTGCCAAAAATTTCTTTCTACTTCGAAAACAAAAGCCAAAATGAATTGTATCTCTAAAAATGTTCATAAAAATATTTATAATATGATTAACAATTTTAGCAAATTGGCCGTTATGTCATCTATACAATGTTTTATTTAAAATTTGCTAAAAAAGTTATTTCTAACAATTGCTTAAGTATTTTTCTTTCTTTTGTAAATGAAATTCCACGTGATATCAATTTTTCATCTGAATCTTTAGTTTACAATTTTGTTTGTCAAACAACTTCGTATTGTTGAATTTATAATTACTATTTTTGATAGTACAATCATTGAAATTTATAAATTATGCCCTAGTACTTTATTTTATATTATACATAAATAAAGATTACTTGATACTACTTTTACTGATTAAAACTATAAATTCAAAATACTTATAACATACAATATGTATACTTAATTTATAAACTAGTAATTCTTATAATAATCTGCTTTAAATTAACTATGCATCGGTATTACATTATTATATATCTAATCGTAAGTAATCTCAAGATTCTTTTATTGTTAAAACAGAAAGATCATATATTCTAATTTGATTTTTTATTAATTATCTCTCATTAAATATTGAATTAAATACATAATAGCTGATTTTTGGTAATAATAAAAACTTTATGATTTTTATAATATTATAATTAATAGATTTTGTCTGCAAAACTTGAATATAAAAAAACTATTTTATTTATATATTTGTTCGTTAATCTATTTTTACATAATCGTTAACTATCACCTTCATATATATTCAAGGTTTAATATATAGCTTTGATTTATTTTTACTAATTAAAATTTATAACTTCACATTCAAGCTATAATATAATCTTTAATTATGTATTATACAAAATAATGGCATCATATCTAAACAATCATACAGATTTTACTTCAAAAATTATAATTTTGTATTTAAAATATTGCATCGCTTTTAGTTAAAAACTATATAAAAACAATGGTTTTTATCTAAATGATAACTTCGTGTCTAACAATATCTTCGCATCCAAACGATGGCTTTGTGTTTTAATAATGATAAGTTTTTAATTTAAGATTATTCCAAAATAACAACTTTATGCCAATCAATAACATGGCCATTAAAACTTTATCTTTCACTGGAGTTTTTGTTTTTTATAAAGAACTTTAACTTTCATTAGAAATTTTGCCATTTATAAAAAATTAGTTTTTATAGAGATTTCACAGGTTTTGCATATTTTGCATATTTTACAGGTTTTGCAAGTTTTGTCAGAAGCTTGTCAATTGAGATAGTAAGTTTTGTCTTTTGTTATCTTGTCTAACAGCTTTAGTTTTTAGAAGCTTATATATCAGATTTTATAACTAAATAAAAAAATGTTTGACTGTTGTTACAACCAGGGGAGTGACTTTGTATCTGCTAAGCCAATTTGCTTAGGGTCATACATATTAAAATAAGAAACTGATTATTTATTAATACACAAAGCACCAAAAAGTAATAAACCAATATCTCTTTATTGTGTCCCAGACACTAAAGTAACAAATATCCTTATCCAACTAACCAACTTAGTAAGTTTCTAACTCACTAAAACTAGTAACCTTCCAAAAGAGACCTTTTTCTAAAACTGTCCAAAAGACTCTAAAACTAAAATACAAATAGACTTTAAATAAGCTGTATACTATTTATAGTTATATAGTATAATGATATAAAGTCTAATTAAAGTATGCCTTTTGACTATAAACTTCGTATAAACTATTATAAAGTTACTTGCAAAAGTATGTAGATTACGCAATCAAAATTTTAATTTTGAAACTTGTTGTGTATCATTGTATAACGTAAAATAACCTGCAAGTAGATAACTAAAACTGTTTAGCAAGTAAAGATATTTCTGATTTACATATTTCCATGTCAGTTAGTATTTTGATACCAAATTTTCTCACTAGATGGTCTTGAAAATATTTACTCCAATTTATAACACCTGCTTTCTATCATTGCATTGATTTTTAATTTGATTTAGAGTATTGAAAATCTTTATAAATAAATATTTAGATATTTTGAATCTATTCATTATGCATGATCATGCTAAGCCTGTGCAGCACTACATGCTATGCAGCTATACTTACTGGATAATCTAATGGCAGGCTAGGTGACTTCAAAGCATACCATTCAACATCTCAAAATCTTAAAATTTGCTTTATTAAAATTAAGCAAAGAATAAATCACACGTAATCCTTACAGATTCTTTGCCATCAGTAAACTCAACCTTTCACTCTCCCAAGAGATTTAATTTATCATAGATGAATATGTCATTTTATTCTTCACCTTAAATATAAAAAAACATTTTAATGCATCAATTGATAAATTATAAATTCTCTGTCCATCCATAATATAAGTTATTCAAAATCATATTAAACCTATTCAATATGTTTCAAATCAAAATTATCTTCTTTTAGTGTTCCTATTGTTGCCTCCACTATCACTAATTCTATACCTTTATTTGGCTACTGACTATTAATATAATGATTTAACCTATTTAATATATTTATTGTATTAATCTTATCGCTTATATCTATTCTGTATTACTTATATACGTATGTCTTATTTAGCTATTAACGATTACTTGGCCTTTGTTTATTAATTTGATATTCTGCCTAATATATCTTAACCAATTTACCTTTGCCACTGCCACTTAGATTTCTTCATTTAATATTTCATGTTAATTAACTTATTTAGCATTTACAGATGCATATATATATGCCTTATTTGGCTATTAACGATAACTTAGCCTTTGTTTATTAATTTGATATCCTAACTAATATATCTCAATCAATTTACTATTGCTGCTGCTATATAGATTTCTTCGTTTGGTATTTTGTGTTGCTTATTTTACTACCTCATTACTATGCTTATTTGCAGAGTTGGCAATGGACTATGATATGCATTAAAAAGAATATCAATGGACATAATCTATTTCTATCTACTAAGCCACATTTTGGTCCATTCACTAACTCTGTTTATTTGCATTTATAGACACATATACGTATGTACATACATGCTTGCCTTAGATATGTGTATACTTTATTTACCAATTAGCTATTGCTTGATTTTCTTATTAAGATTGCTTGCTAGCACAACAATAATTTTTTCTAAATCGAATTTACCATCAAATAAATCATGTGAATATCTAGAATGTACAAAGCACAAGTGATATCAAGGCACGTTCAATATTATAAATAAGCCAGGTAGTGATACAACGAATAAAAATTTCTTTGACAGTTAAAATTTAATTAATTTATTTAAATATCAATTAAAAAATAATATATAAAAAAAATACAAAATACCACACTCGATTTAAAAAAATTTATATAATGTGAAAGATATGTGAAGACCTTAATTCATTTTATATGTTTTGTAACAAATCTTCTAATAATAAACAAGTCTAAATAAAATCAATTATTCACTCAATTTATTCTGTTTGTTTTGTTCAATATAAATTTTTACTTTAAAATTTTATAATTGCATTTTTTATTAATACAATACTTTAAGTCTCATTACCTTATCATATTTTTTATCATTCTACAATATCATTTCATGTGCATCAAATCTTTAAAATTCATTTATTGGAACATAATAAACAAGTTATCAATATATCATCTTTTGATAGTCTACCACAGACTACATTACAATATACAGATTTCTCTATCTGCACCTTCTGCAAATTCAACATGGATTATCTCTGCAAAAATGCAACAAATTATCCATAAATTCAAAAATGAAATTCTATATCAATTTTTGTATATTTCTTGCTCTATTTGCTTAAAACTAATGTATCCTGAAAAATCTATGTGGATTCAACAAAATCCAAACATTATTTATCCACTTACTGCTACATATCCAAACTTCACATTAGCAACCAATCCAATTTCACCACCAAACCAAATTGCTTTATATCATTTATACAAGTCAAATCTAAATCAAACTTATCCTCAATACCTTTCTCTAATTTCTCCTAAAATAGATCTTATACCACTAGAAAAATGCAGATATTTATCTCCTATCTTTTTACATTGTTCATTAGGTCATATACCTGATGCAAATTCCTTTACTGAATATTGATCACTAGTGGGTACTATGAACTATTTACAAAACTTTCACTCTTTAAGTTTATATTCTGGTTTACTAGGTGCATTTTTAGAACCCTTATCTACTACATTAACACCTCTTCCTTTGCTTAATACTACTCTAATAAATGCTGCCAACTGGCTCAAAGAAAATAATTCTTACTTACATAGCTATTCTCAGTTACTTCCTTCTAATTTATCTGATCATCTATTACTACCTACTGCTACTCTATCTGATGATGAAAATATACCACAAATACAACAAGGCGAAATAGTAGTTCTATATCAAAACTTTCCTTCTGAAATACATAATGAAGATGCTATTCATTATCATCTTATGGCTAGATTCTTAACAAATAATGAATCTAATAGAATTTCTATTTCTTTAGATAATCCTCATCTTGAACCATTACTTTTTCCTAATTTATATCCAAATGGTTATGGTTATTATCGTGAAACTAATAACCAACTTAATAATACACAATATTGATATAATACCTTTGGCAAATATATTAAACAACGCTTACTTTCAGTAGATTCCCATTTTCATTTACATTGATACTGATCTGCCTGGGCATATCTTTAATTAGAGAAACTTAGAAATTTCTAAAATACACAAAGATTAATTCATCAATCTGATCTTAACAATACAAATCATTTACCAACTGCTATTGAAATTATTAAACGAAGCATATATACAGATAATTGGCACTATAATAAAACTATTACTTTTCCTATTCCATCATTTATTTGCACAGATAATACTTATTTTCAACAAAAAACTTTACATCTAAATACAATGATTCGTGAATTAGGACTGCCATCTATATTTATTACTCTATCAATGGCTAAAGGTGCATGGTATTAGCTTCATAATATTCTTATTAATACTGATAATAAAGATCCATTACCAACCAATAGACCATTATATACAACTTTATATTTTATAAATAGATTACAAAATTTTAAAAAATTTGTTTAGAAAAATCCTGATATAAGTGAATGGAGAACATATCACTATTTTTTTGATAGAATAGAATTTCAAAATCGTGGTGCTGCTTATTTACATGGCATCTACTGGACATCATTTAGTATAACTAAAATGATTAATTTAAATACTATCAAATCAATACTTCTAAATCTGATTCTAGAATCTGAGCTATATCAAAAAGTTATTGCTCTACAAATACATACCTGTAACTCCAAATATGGTGGTCCTGCTCCACCTAATTTCAGATGTAAAAAAGAATTTCCACAACCTTTTGCTGAATATACATACTATGATTCAAATAATTATAGATATACCTATCAGTGTTTAGCACCTGTAGACCAATGAATAGTTCTATATCATGCACCAACCTTAATGACATGGAATGCTTATATGAATGCACAAAATATTACTAATAAAGGACTTGCTAGATATATAACCAAGTATATAAGCAAATCTGAACTAACTCATTTATTTAATATATGAGAACAATTGTATTATCAAGAATATATTCATGCTTGACAAATGGGTTCATTAGAAATAATGTTTTTGTTACTTGGTAAATAAATCACAAACTCTTCAATTTAAGTTCAGTTTTTAACAACCAATCCTCCAAATACTAGAACTAAAGCTATACTTCCTTTATATATGATTGATTTTAATAATGATAATCTTTATTGGTCTGACAAAATAGAAAAATATTTTGCTCATCCAACTAATTCTGAATTTGACAATATAACATATAAAACTTATTTTGAAATGCATGAAATCAAATTTACTAGACCTAGTGCATCTAGAAGAACAATCTATAATGATCTTTTAGAAAACTTTGTTATTAAATGAAAAAATAAAATATTTACTAGATATCGATTCTTAAGACCTGATCATAGTGAACCTTATTTTTATCAACAATTACTATTATAAATTCCTTGCAGAACTGAACAAGAAATGCTTGGAGGTTATCAGACTTATCAAGATTACTTTTTTTCTCGATTTCCTGATATATATCACTCTATAAATATACAAAATTTAGAATTTATATCAAACCAATCAGCTTATGCTTAATATCAATATAATACTATAATTGAAACTATTACCTTATCTTTACAAAACATTTTAACAAATAATGTTGTTGACATTATTAAATCACAATTAGATTCTCTTAAAATATTACCACATGTATTACCTACAAATATAATTATTAATTTAACTTCAAGTCAATATCACTGTTATCAAACTATAACAAATTACTTAGGTAAATAAGATAGATCACATTATCC
>CAJVPZ010003507.1:0-10942 GCA_910592135.1 Racocetra fulgida | reverse complement strand
CTAAATTTTTAAAAACTTTTAAAAAATTTTAACCTAAATATTATTACTAAATATAAAAGCTAAATTATTTAATTTAATAGGCAATTCTCCAGTCAGCTGAACAAAAATTTTTTTTTTATATATAAATTTTACTATAAGTTTAATATAGAGCTGCTCTATCTAAAACTTTTTTTTACCAAGTAAATTATTCTTAGGCTTGTAACAAAAGTTGTAAAGCTTATCAAGATGCATCTAATGATAGTAAGAACATTAAAATCAGCTTGGTTCTTGAAAAATCTTTAAAAAACTTCTTTTTCATATATAAAATTTTTTAAAAAAAAATTAATTTTTTTTAAAGAAATTTTATATATGAAAAAGAAGTTTTTTAAAGATTTCTCAAGAACCACCAAGCTGGATTTTGTTTTTCAATTCATATTAAATTTAATTAATAAAAATATGCATTAGATTTTAATTAGGATTTATTTGAATATTTTAATATTTTTATTACCATTAGATGTATTTTGATGAGCTTTACAACTTTTGTTACAAGCCCAAGAATAATTTACTTAGTAAAAAAAAAGTTTTAGATAGAGCAGCTCTATATTCGGGCTTATAATAAAATTTATATATAAAAAAAATTTTTGTTCAGTTGACTAAAGAATTGTCTATTAAAATTAACAAATTGCTAAAAACAGTAATTTTTATTATTTTTAATAATTTTATGAATATTTTTTAAAAAAATTTAAAAATTTCAGAATATATGTATTTTTTTATGCTGAACAAATTTTACTTAATAATATAGCTTAGTTTACTTAATAAAAAATTAAGTTTAATATGTACTAAAAATTAAAATTAATATTTATACTAAATCCTTATTAAAAACTAGGTTTTAGTACTAATGAAAAATCGTAAAATTTTTTAAACTTAATTATTTCAAAAAGTACTGCATAGAATTAAATATTTTTTTTATTTGAAAGCTTCAGATTTGAATAATATTTTATATTTTTTAGCTTTATATCTTGTTTATTTAGTTCAATATAAATTTTTTCAAAAAGTGTTTATAATAATATAGTACCCTCTATAATTTGATATTGATCAATAGTTGTTTTTTCTAGATTATTCATTCCTTTAGAAAACATATAGTTATTTTTAGTTAGGAATTGCTGTAGTTATGAGTTATTTACAAATAAAAGATTTGTTTTTTCAAAATCTTTTTTAGTAACAAAACAACTTATTGCTTCTCTCACTTGTATATATTTTGAACATATTTTCTGTGACTAAATATAATAATAGTTTATAATTCAAGGATTACTAGTTACTGACTATTTTTCTCACAGTTCGCTGCCTCAATTGCTTCAATATAAAACTCTCTATTCATTATGACCTCTTCTAAATTATCAACTATTCCTTCTAACTGATTAACTTTGCTTCTTAAAACCACCACTTTGCTTTTTAATACCACCACTTGTGCCCACAACATTTTAACTTCTTTGGCTAGTCTAAATAAATATTATTATTATTACTATTATTATTATTATTATTATTATTATTATATTATTATTACCTTTAATTTTCATTTTGAAGCAGAGTAATTGCTTCATATAAGGCATTTTGGCTGCTATTTTTTTGTTGCTGTCTAAGAGTGCGATAATTCTAAAGCATTTTTTATTATATTATTATTATTATTATTATTATTATTATCATTATTATTTTTATTTTTATTTTTTTTTAAGGTGAAGTTTTGCCTTTATCTTTATTAATATTTTGTATTGAGAATTCACTATGGGTTTCTCTAGCCAGAGCCAAATTACAAAAATTTTACAAGAATAAGATTTAGACTACCAGAAGCTATCTAAACTAGAAATTCTGATTCATCTGCAACCGAAACCTACTAAAGTGGTTAAAACTCACCTAGATTTGATAATATAAAATGTCATTAGTTGGTGTATTATATTTAATCTATGTGATAGTCTATAATGATATTTTTCTGATTGCTTTCCTAAGAGGTAGACATGTGTTATTATCATGTTGTTGATTAGGTAGCCTACAAGGACAGCTGTATGTATATGGTATTCTGCAGCGAGTTATATTAGGATTAGTTGTTCTATAAGAAGTTCTTAAACTTTGATTAGGTTTAGAAGGTATATTGTTTTGTTATTTTTATTCTGAAAGTTTAGCACAGTATGGTATTCATATCTGATTATATATATTTTGTGAGATTTGTATAAGGAGTTGAATAGTTGTTTTTGTTGCAGCTTGATTAGAGTTTATATATTCTCTTATAGATTGTATAAGAGATGTTGGGATAAATCCTTGAATAGTTGTGTATAGGTTAATGTTGTTATATCAGTTGTTAAGTGAAAAACATTGGTGATTTATAAATGTATCATATAGTTCTTGTAGCTGAATATTGGTGATATCCATATTCAAGTGGTGAAGAAATTGCTGTATAGTATTAGTAATAAGTGTATTTGTTGTGGATGCATCTAGATAGATAAGCTAGTATTTTTGGCTTTCTCAAGCTCCACATGTTATACAGTTGTTATTCAGAATTGTTGATGAGTATAATGTGTGTTGATGTATTAAAATGGAAAGTATATCTAGCATAAGCTTGATTTTGAATGTTTTTTGTTAACATAGTTTAAAGTTGGTATAAGTAGTTGACCTTTGTAGTTGTTGTTTAGATAGAGCCAGGTTGCGTTCCAGTTAATTTGTAGTGATAAAGGTGTTATATTATCTATACGATGTTGAGATGACCACATTGCCATAATGTGAGCATTACATATATTTTTAATTGATCTATAGGTTGGTTGTTGAAATGCAAATTATTGATATTGGATAAGATATGATAAGTTGTATTTATTATTATTTATAAATTGTAGTGTAGCTAAGTAGTTAGCATTTTTTGCTAGTCTGTCTGCTATATTGTTAAAGATGTTGTCACTGTGTGCTGTAATCTTTTCTAATTGAATATCTAGTTCATAGGCTTTAATAATATTAAGCAAAGTGTACCATATAGACCAGTAATTATACAAATATTGTTTATTAGGTGATGATAGTGATTATTTAAGCTTTTTATACTTAGATATAATTGATTGTAAGTCTGTATATATTGTAATAGAACTGTTTCTGGGCATGTACTGATAGCAGAAAGTATTGCAATAAGTTTGGCTTTGTATGATAATGGCTAGAGTTAGATTTTTGCTAAGTATATATAGATAATTATTATTTTGGATTTGGACCCAGCCGATTCTCATAGTACAATATTCTGTAGTGATATCTTTAACTGAGCCATCTGTATAAAATGTAAGTTATGAGTGGATTAAGTTGTTTTTTGCAATTTGTGATAGTGATTGTGAAGATTGATTATCATTAAAAATTTTAAAAATTGCATTGTCTTGATGTTTAATAGTAGGTTGTGTTGATATAGTAGTTGGATTACGTAATGCAAGAGAATAGATTAGGTCTAGCAAGTTGGCATGAAGGTTTAGTGTAATTCTATTTTCTATATGTTTTGGTCTTTCCAAAAACTTGGTTGATGAATTAGCAAGAATATTAAATGTACATTTGTTCTGAATCTGATTTGAATTCAATGTGCATCCTGTGCATAGTTGAGTTTGATAAGTTGATGCTAGATATAGGTTAATATATGAATCATCAAATATAATATTTCAGTATATAATAAATATTTCATCGCTACTTGGGTAATATTTTCTGGCTTTCTCTATGATAATAATATTGTCCTTGTATGTAATTAGCCAAGATTTAGATTTGGCTTTGTAATGTCTGGTATTAAAAGATATTGAGTTAATTATAGATAAATTTAGATCTGGGTTGATTTGTCTAGTTACTTGATTGTTAGTTATTTTGTTTTTAAGAACTGCAAACCAAAGGGTTTGCGTTCTTTTGGAATTTGTTGTATTCGTGATGAGATGTGTATCCAGTTTAATATAGTGGAGTTGTCAAATGAAGTTAGTTATTCTAAGTAAATAATGTTTTTTGTGGGTAGTTGTTTTTTGAATTGTAAGTATAGATTGTGTGAATTGAGAAATTTTTCAATGTGTATATATGGGTACTAAAGTGTATATAGTTGGAGATAGTCAGAGTATGTATTGATAGATAATTGGAGTAAGTTGAATAGCTGTATTATTTTAAAGGTAGTTGTATTTTTATTAGGACCATCTATTAGTGAACAGAGATATTGAAGAATATTAGTTGTAGACCAAAGATTGTTTTGTAATTGTTGCAGCCAGATATAAGTACTCAAACCCATAAGGCCTGATTATTTAAGCAGAGTAGAAGGTTTGTAGTGTGATGTTGTAGTTGAATATTCTATATATTTTTAATACCATAGATATTATAGTTAAATAGGATGCTATTAGGAGTGGTTGTGGATAGTTTGGCTTTGTGTTTGGTAGTGGTGAGGTATTGTGAGAGAATAAAGTTACATGTGGTTTGAGGAAGTACAATATTATATATTCGATATTCCAAGATAGGAATTATAACATTATTAATAATATATACAGCTTGTTTGTCAGTTATGTTTTTTGTTTTGAGTATATTATTAAGACCAAGTATTTCTTATTGAATAAGTTTGATTTGTGTAGCATATTTAAGTGTAGCTGTAAACTAGCATCCTAGGAATTTAAATGGGGTGTGCTGAGGTTGTGTTTGAATGAAGTAGTTTATAAAGTTAATGTTTGGAGTTTAATGAGTATTTGATATTAATATTGATTTTTGTGGATTAACTTTGATATGTGCCATTGTGTAAAATAAAGATGCTGCTTGTGTAATTTGTTATAATTGTTCAAGTGATTTGGCAAGCCAAAGTGTGTCATCCATATATGCAAGTACAGAAGTAAATGTTGATATTTCCTGTACTTTGTAGGGTTGAGCTGTGTAATCTACTCAACTGTAGATGAGTATCCAGTATATAATTTATTGATATAAGTAATTAAAAGGTCGTAGTATATATGCCAAAGAAGAGGTGTTATTGTTTCTCCTTGGTTGATTCCATCTTGTACATTATAGGAGGGTATTAATCCATAGTTGGTTTATATGATTTTGCAACAAGTTGATAATAATTTGTACAAGTTGTGTAGACATGTTTAGACATTGCAAAGCTTTGTTAAAGAGGTTTATATTAACTGAATCATAGGCTTTATTCATGTCCTGTGATAGGATCTATATCTGTTTTTTAATGCATTTGGCATTTTCTAGAAAGTTGTTGAGTATGTGTATTAGATTGTTAGTAAAGTTGCTAGGAAGTGCAACATAGTTATAAGGATTAAGGATTGGATGTAAGGTAAAGACTTTAGTCAAATGGTTGGTAAGGATTTTAGTGTAAAGTTTTTTGATATGTTCTATAAGACTAATAGGACGAGTGTTATTAAGATTGCTGTCGAAGTGGATTTTTTTGATATAGGATAAATTCTACAGTTTTTCCATTGTTTAGGTATGTTTTGTGTTATAAGACATCAATTGAGCAATTTAGTAATTGCAATTAATATATTAGATCCTATATGTTTGATTATTTCATAACTAATTCCAGATGGCTCACAGGCTTTATTGTTTGGTAGTTGTTGTATAGTTTGGATTACTTCTTCTGTACTGATTTCTTCAAGTATAAAATTGTACTATATAGGATTAATAGAGGAGATGAGTTCATATTCTGTGTGTCAGTATTAATTAAAGATTGTTTCATTATAAGGTAAGTGGGCTATCCATTTGTTAAAGTGGTTTGTAATGTGTTTTTTGATATTTACTAGATCTGTAATGATGCCAGTATCTGTTTTGATGTTTTGAAAGTGTACAGTATCTTTGTGTCTATTAAGTATACTGTTTATCATTTTGGTTGGTTGTAAAAGTAGTTGATCACATCTTTTGTCTATTGCATTATTGATATGCTTGTGTAGTATTGTGCATTTTCTAGATTTCTGGCATTATATATTGGTTTCTAATATATTTTTGTTTATTGTATCCATGTTGTAAGTTTTGTTTTTGGGTAGATGAAAGGTTGATAGAAAAATCATGTGTAGTATTAATATGATCAATTAAATTTAAGATGTTATTAGATAGGTTGATATTGTGAAAGAAGACTCTCTTTGTATAGTATATAATGTTGCTAATAGTTTTAAGGTCTTTATGGAGTTGTGTTGCTTTAGATGTAAAAATGTGAAATAGGTTCTTTATTGTGTATTTCTTGTTAGAAATGTGTTGTATTGCAGCATTAATAATACAAATGTATATTTTATACTATGTTTTCTCTAAACTTTTATTTGTATTAGTAGGCAGTGGTACCTGATGTCGAATCATATTAGAGTTAATTTGGTTGGTAAAGTTTTTTTATTGTTCTTTAGACATTTGTTTATATTCATATATTTTGTGTTTACATTTGGACTTATGATTAGTTTGTGATAAGGCAAAGAGAAATATCCAATTAAATATTAGAATATGGTGATTGCTGTAGATTGAGGATAATGGGTTGTCAAGTTTAAAAGAGTATAGATAGAGTATAAGGGTGTCATTGGTTCAAATGTAATCAATTTTACTTTGGTATCTGGTACTATGCCAAGTATTTTGTAAATTATTAGTATGGTCTGCCAGGTCATACATGTTAGTATTATGTAGATAGTTGATAAGTTGGAATTTGGTTGCAGATAAGGTAGTGATGTTGTTGTTAACATTAAAATCACCTAGAATAATGGGTTGTAAGTTGTTGGTTAAGGCTTGTTATATCTATATAATGACTGTATCTTGTGTTGACTTCTGATCAGCATTGTTAGTTGAAGAGAGATATACAAAGATAATTCTGAGTTTGTAGTGCTTGAAAAATAGGTCAATTGATATTGCTTCTCCTGGGTGGGTAAGAATTTTGTATATATAGAGTTGAATATAATTATGAAGCATTATACATGTTCCCTCTTTGGATGTGTCTGAGTTAGCCTAATAATATCTGAATTGTTGATTATTGAAGAATTTTGTAGATATAGTATTAGCTATTTTGGTTTCTGTTAAGCTAATAATGTGTAGGTTGTTGGTGAAGCAGTAGTCTTCCCAAAGTAGTCACTTTTCTTGTGTATTGTACTCTTGAATATCATAAGTTGCAATGTTGAGTTTGAATGCAGATTCATATATATTATTGAGTTCAGATTCATTATCAAGAGATAGAGGGAGTGCTTCTTGTATATCATATTCCTGATAAGAATTGTCATATAAAGAAGTTAATTGTTTTGCTAGAGTATCAAGCTGTTGAGATGGTGTAATTATAGACTGAGATGATAGTTCACCATTAGATTTATTAGGTTGAGTTAAGACTGAGGGTGTATCATTAGTGATTGGAGATATAGAAGACTCTGGTGAGTATGGAGGAGTTGGAAATGGAGTAAGCAGATTATTAGCTAAAAAGTTGTCGAAATTATTCATAGAAAATCTCTTATTAGTATCAGATCTAAGAGATAAGTTATAAAATAAGCTAAAACTAAATTGTTCAATTATTGTGTGATTAGATATAGTCTCCTCATTTAGGAGATAGATATATGTTTTCTTTATAGTATTATTAAAAGAGATAATGATATTATCTTTAAATTTAAGTTGTTGAAGTATTTGTAGGAAAGATCCTAAGGTTTGAGAGGTTGATAATAGGAGAAGGTGGTAATAAGATAAAAATCTATTATAGCAGGGTTTAGATTCTATTGTTCTGAACCCTCCTGCTAAAAATAGGATTCTTATTAAGATAAGTTTTGCTCTTGGAATGAAGGCTCATCTGAAGAAGGCTTATCTAAAGAAGGCTCATCTGAAGAAGGCTCCTCTGCAGAAGAAGGTGGTGAAGAGAAAAAGAGGTTGTCATCTATTCAAAGGGTTGGAAATCTATATTGAATTTTTGTTGAAGAAACTGTTCAGCTGCAGGAAGTGCAGTCTCTGAATAAAATTTGGTAATGTCGAATATTGATGATGGGTTGTTATCTTTAGAGTTCTTAATAAGATCGAAATATGTGATGATCTGGACCAGAAAGTCAAATTTAATTAGTTTGTTAGTTAAAAAGTTGAGTGTCTCATATTTATCTTTTTTGTCAATTTTATGGTTTTGAATAGCGATATTATGATATAGTAAGAGGTATTTATAGAAGTATAAACTTCTTTGTTTCTTGTTAAATGATACTTGATTGTCAGCGCAAGTTTTTTCTTCAGCTTTAGTAGCAAGTTGGTCCAAAGTAGTAGTAGAGATTAGTTTTTTAAAAGAGGCTTTATATCTAGCACTGATATGGAAGATAGAAGCATCAATTTTTGGTTCGACCCATAAAGGTTTCTCTTCTGATTCAGATTTTGAATAGGTCTCATAATAGTGTTCAAGTGTATCTTGATATAGTTATTCTTTATTATGTAGGTAGTTTTTATTAAGGTCACGGTAAGAACATTTATGGTCCTTGCATAAAAGAGTATGGAAGTTGGTAAATCTGGTAGCATGAAATTTTTTATTATGTACCGAAGAGGGTTTAGGAAAGTTAAGCTTCTTAGGCATATAGCAGATTAAGTATAAAATAAATAATTGGCGTATCTGGCTTTAAATATTAAGTAAAGTTTCTTTTTTATCAGAGGGATTGGTAAATTGCTTATAGTAGATAGAGAAATATTTGTCAAACCATTTGTTTAGGATAGGTAAATTGCTTATAGTAGGTAGGGAAATGTTTGTCAAACCATTTGTTTAGAATATCTTTAGAATTAAAGAGAGATAGAATATTGTATTGTTTAAGAAAAAAGAGTTTTGGGTAGATTGAATACTACTCTGATATTATGTCTAGAGTCTGAAGAGATTGTAAGATATGGTCCCTCAGAATCATAGGATCTAGTTTCAGCGGTAATATGAAACTTCTTTGAAGCAAAGTTAAAGTCTTCAGCAAACTTGATAAAGTTAATAGTTTGGTATTTGTCAATAAGATAGAGATGAAGACGGGCGATATTAAAACAGACTAGTAGTCTCTGTTGTTGAGTATATAGAGGAAATGTTAATGTTGACTCAAGGATTTTACTATAGTTCATTTTGGTAAATAGTATAGTTGTAAATTTTAGAAGCAGGTTTTTGAATGTAGATTCCAGATATTGAAAAGGAATAGGTGCATTTTTTTAATATTAGAGTTAGCTTTATATATAAGTTTAGTAAGAAATTGTGGTCTTTCGGCTGCCATAACACGAATAATGGATATTCTATAGAATAGGTGGGCAAACTCCACAAACTCTGCAACTTCGCTATTAAAAAATTAATGATTACTAATCATTAGCGAAGCTTATTTCTTATATTGCCCATCTATTCTATAGAATATCTCGAATAATATATTGAAAAGAGGCTTTAAGAGGTTTTTTGTTTTTGGTAGCAGGTTTAATTTCTTTCCAGAATAGAAATTATATAGGTGTTTTTTTATAAAGAAGAGAATCTGTTTAGGTAAATCATTGAGTTTTGTGTATTTTGCCATATCTTCTGTAATAGAGTAGTTCTTGAACCAATCTAAACCTTGATTAGCTTTGTTGTTTGATTTTTCTTCATTATATTGACAGAGCTCTTTAAGTCATTGTTCAGATTTAGCTTCTTCTTCTTGTATTTTCTTGTACTTGTTCATAGATATGAATCGAATATTGTCGAATAGGTTAATAGTAGTGTTGTCATCTTGGGTTGTATTAGTCTTATTGGTTTCAGCTTGTTTTCCTTTTTCTTTGTCTGTTAGTTGTTGTTGATCATTAGCATTGTTTTCTTTTAATAAGTTAGTATGTTGGTTTGGTGGTTGTTGATATTGTTGAGATTGTTGTTCGAATAAAAGTTGTTGCTGTTTGTACTGTTGTTGTTGATTGTCAATATCCATATTATTATTAGAAGTTATATTAGTATCCTCTGATAAAGTGAGGGGACCAAGTGTAGATTTAAGGAGGTTAGAGAGCTGTTGTTTAGATGTATGTTTAGGTGATTGTTGAGGTTCTTGTAGACATTCTTTATGATAGACTTGACTGTTAAGGAAGAAAGCGTATTCTGGAAGTTGGTAATTGCCATTAACCGATTTGCAGTTAATTGGTACCCAGCATTTTTGGCAGGTGTGGGTATGAGAGAAAGATGAGAGTGAGGCTTGGATGGTTAATGAGGTTGAGGCTAGAGCTTGAATAATTTTTTTGAACATAGCTTGGTTAGTATTTTTCTTTTTTTGGTATTTAGATATAGTGGGAGTCATAAAAGTAGAGGTGTGATAAGTATTGGTTTCTGAGGCAAAGTGAGTATGATAGTTGTGACAGAGACATTGGATTGTTGCAGTTGCTACTGGTGCTTTAAAGAAGTGAATAGCTTTGAGGATTCTAGTATTTGTTATAATGCAAGACTTTGGTTCGAATCTAATAAGAATAGCTTTAATATCTTCAAGATTATTTTCGTAGACAGCAATATCCCAGCGATTTGCATAATTTTTGAAGTAGGCATCAAGGTCAATAATGTCATGAGTTTGAATAATAGTAGTAGGCATCTTGTTGTTAAATTTTGCTTAAAAGCACAAAATAGATTGACTTAGTAAAATTTCTAGATATATTAACAAGAAAACTTGTAATATTGCAATGATAACAGAATATTATAGCAAGGGTAGGTATAGACGGGGTTATTGTGTTATGGCTGCAGCTGATGTAGCTTGTGTAACTTCATATAACTTCATGTAATCCAAATTAGTATAGGTGATATGAGAGTGTGGCTAGTGTGACTAGTATAACAGAAAAGTTATAGTACTAAATAGTGTATTGAAGTACGAATATTATATAAAAATAGTAATAGATAACAGATGATAACAATAGCTTTGTATTAATAATTAAGTTGCTATTTTTGAGGGTTGTCTAAAGCCTTGTACCTTTATATGGGAGGAAGTCAGTAGAAATAGGACAAATTTTTTCTAAGTAAAAGTTTTCTTAACTTTAAATTTAAATATCTTGTCAACTATCT
>CAJVPZ010003506.1:0-10943 GCA_910592135.1 Racocetra fulgida | reverse complement strand
TTAAGATATTAAAAAGTTTTATTAGAAGCGTTTTTTTATTTACTATATAAAAATCTAATATACTACGTAGATCATATGAAAAATGATCTACGTACACTCTACCCTTAAATGGTTAAAATCATTCCAACCCTAAGGACGATTAGGCTGATAGATAATGAAGTTACAACCTTATAATTTTACTATTATACATAAACCTGGACAAATCCATTCCAATGTTGATGCATTATTACAACTTGAGAACCAAACACAACCTATACCTATCACCCCTATATGAATTTAGATCACTATCAGAATTTAGTGAACTATTTAGAATCAGACAAATTCCTCTTGACTTAATGGACTATGAAAAACAAACACTAATTAGACAATCAAAATATTATTAACTCAAAGACAAACTATTATATAAAAAGACCCAGACAAACCTATTCATGTAATTAAATGGACTGAAGTAGAACCTGTTCTCTATATAATGCATAGTCATCCTACCACTGGACACTTAAGAACTGATGCTATGTATTATAAAATATCTGAGAGATATTATTGGGACCAAATGTATAAAGATATACAGAACTATGTTCGCTTATGTGAAACCTGCTAGAAGAGACAGAAAGGTAGACGAAAGGAACCACTCCATTCTATCCAAGTTAGACAAGCCTTTGAACGTATTGATATAGATCTTGTAGGACCTTTATCAATAACTGCTCAAAATAATCAGTATATTATTGTCGCTACTGATTATCTTACTTGATAGCCTGAAGCAAAAGCTGTACCAAACGCTGGAGCAGAAACTTTAGCTAAATTTATATTCAAAGAAATTGTATGTAGATATAGTGTACCCAAAATGATACTCTTTGATAACAAAAGAAATTTTATTAGTGATACTGTCAAGATCTTATATGATAAGTTCTTGATAAAACATATATTTTCTTCTCTATATCACCCGCAAACCAATGGTATGGTTGAACGTCTAAATCGAACACTTTGCAATTCCCTTGCAAAAGTAAAAGAAACAAATGAAGATTGGAATATACATATACCTGCTGTCTTATTCGCATATAGGACTAAACGACATACAACTACTGGATATACACCTTTTTAATTAGTATATAGACGACAAGCTATATTACCTATTGAAGCTACCCTCCCAATTGAACTACAAGAAACAAATAAAGAAATATCTCTAAAAGATAGTATTTTATCGCGAGCATTTAAATTAATAGATGAGTTACCCTATCAACATAGTGAAGCTCGAAAAAATACTAAACAATCTCAAAAGAAACAGAAAGTAAGATTTGATTCAAAAATTCGAATAGAAGAGTTTGAAATTGGAGATAAAGTGTGGATACAATGAAAAGATATCGAAGCTTCTCGATCTGCTAAATTTGAGAAAAAACGAACTGGACCCTTTATTATCTAAGCGAAACTAAATAATAGAGCATACAAGCTTTCGACGTTAAAAGGCAAAACATTATTAGGATATTATAATAGTGATTGTCTTGCCCGCTACTACAAGAAACAAAACTGGCAACCTGCTGTTGTTATTAACAATTAACACTTTTCAACTCCAAACCCTAACTTATACTTAGAACATTATTTAAAGTTTTAACAGCAAATTTTATCTATTTATTTATTTATTATTATTACAAATTTTATTATTACAATTTTATTACTATTAGATTTAAAAATTTTATTTATTTTCATTTATTCTATTCTATTTACAAAATATTACAAAAATAATTACTATTACTATTTCAATTCTCCCATACCCTCCTTCTTAATTTCTGCACCTCATCCTTCAAATTTGCTACCCGAACACGTAGCCTATCTCTTTCCGTCTTAAGATTCTGAAGCTGAGTTTCTTGTATGAAACTTTTTCTTGCTGTTTTTAAGACCGAAGGATTTCTTTCAGCCACTTCTGCCTCCAAACTTATAACTTGATTTTGGAGCACCGACAAATGATCTGAAACCGAACTTCCTTTACTATGATGAGGCATCTGTAAAGCAAACTTAATTAGAAATGACTTATTCCTAAGCATATAAACTTGGAAAACAATAAAAGATATAATTGGAAAGACCCTTATTCCAAGAATACAACAAGCAAGGTCTATTACTTGCAATACCAATAGAAATAAGTTCTTATCCTACTCGCACAAGAGACCACAGGTATCAAAACGAAAAAGAAAAAAAACAAAGGGAAAAATATCTACTAGAGCCAACTACATAGCGCACCTAAGTAGAAGACTAGCCAAGCCCTATATGCCTAAATTAGATGAGACTTAGCGCACAGCCAGAACAAGTATACACACCTTTGAATGATGACAAGATAAACGAACAAGAAAAGACAAGACAAAGACAAAAGTTTTTCGATAAAACTACAAGAAGAAAAGATGAAAATATTAGAAAAGTTTAGAACAAAAAAAAAGGAAAAACAAAAGAAAAAGAAAAAGGAAAAGGAAAGATAAGGACCAGAAAATTGTGGATAAAAGATTTTTGGATATGACAAAAACCAAGAATCAAGAACTAAATAACAGAAAAACACAATTAGCTATAACAAAAAGATCATATAATACATGCCAGAACACAATCGCAACTGACAATGTGATTGCTAGAATGGGAAATCTATAGACAAATAAAAGCTAATTTTAGACAAATTAGCACATGAAGTTCAAAGACTTCACTTTTAAGGGGATGGACAGACAAAGAATTTTTAATTAATAGAACATTATAAAATTTTTATTTTTAGAATCGAAGATTCAGAGCACACAGTTGAACAAAAACTTGTTTAACAATTATAGTAGACAAAGACATTCCATATAGGATACACAAGCAGACAATTTGAAAATTCTTTAATTATATTCGTATTATTATAAAACTTTATAAATAGATACCCCCTTGTATCTAAATTCCTATTCTCTAATTTAGTAATTCTTCACCCTACATTTTAAAAATAGAAACTCTCACTCTACAACAATTACAGCCCAGACCATAGATGCTTTAAATAATTTCCTTGTACTATGGAACCAGGACTTCCTCGCCTTAAACAATAGTTTAATTATAACTAGAAATTCTATTGTAGTACATGATTGAGCTGATATTATTACGTCATTACAACATATACCAGAAACAAAACCGGACCTACCTACACAACATTTGAAAAATGTTGATGTATTAAATAATTATTTTTCAGATATAGCATTTGACGATCTTACTTTTTTTATCGAACCTATAGAAGAAGAATTAGATGTACTTCCTTCGCAACCCGATGCAGATATTGTACCAATCCAAGACACAGAAAATGAAGTTCTTGCTTGACTTATTAAGGACTTCACAGAAGTAAAAGAAGAAGTTTTTATTCGACACAACCCTCTAATTGGAGTAAACTTTAAAGAAAAACTCAGAGAAACTATTAGTTGATTAAAAGAAGAGAGCTGTAGAAAATCACGTGATCAACAAATTCGAATGTTAGAAATATCTTATTATTTAGAATAGCTAAAGAAAGAAGCTGATAATAGTAAGGACAAGATACAGAAGATTCATAATAATCTTAGAAAAGCTTTAGGACTCAGACATGCTGTCCGAATATGAAAATGTGCTAAACGAATTTATCAACTTCTCCAAGTTTGTAGATTACCTTATCTTTATTCTACTACGACAATTACCTTTATTAACTTGGAAGAATTAAATGAAGAAGACTTTTTGACATTGTTAAGAGAAGTTAGAATTCACAGAGTTCATTCTTAAAGGAGACAGAAATATTATAGAATGAGTTGTAGTATTAGTTTTATTATTAAGTTTATTATTAGTTATTATTAGTATATTATTAGTTATATTATTATTGTTATTATATTGTTATATTATTATCTTGTATTCTATTATTGTATTTTGTGAAACCTTAGATATTATTAGTTAGTTATGCGTAGCATTAGAAACTAATAGAAGAGTAACCATTTCTACCATTCTTACTGTTCTTACCATTTCTACCATTTTTACTGTTCTTATCGTTTTTATCATTTTTACTGTTTTTATCGTTTCTATCATTTTTACCATTTCTACTGTTTCTATCATTTTTACCGTTTCTTATTATTTTTATTAGTTTTAGATAGTTTAGAAAAGATATATAAACCCTGGCTTTTCTATCTTCCTGCCAGTTAGTTCAAATCATCTTTAGATAAACTTAAGCAGATACAGAAACCCTCTTTGGTTATAGGATACTTTCTTGTAATTAAAGTCTTATATACTATAAATAAAATATATCTTTCTTTAACTATATATTTTCCACGAACTGCCCTTAGTGAAGTAACATTCTACTTCCACACTGCTATAATCTTACAACGGAGCTCTATAGCTATGTGCTTTGTTACTTGTGCTGTATTAAGAAGGCTATAGTCCACTTGTAACAGTGTAACATGATGTGGTTTTATATATAAATTACTATAGACAAAAATCTGAAAAATTTCTTAAGAAATATAGTGTTTCTTCAAGAAAAATATTTTTTCGTACTAAGATAATTACTTTTGAGTCTTTAAGTAATGTTGTAGAGCTCATTAAGACAAATCTAACAGTAGTTAAATCATTTAAATCGGCCTAGTAGATGCTAAAACATCTTCAAAAATCTTCTTGCCAACTATATAAAATTTCTTTAAAAAATATTATATAGTTGCTAAAAAGTTTTTTGAAGATATCTTGGTATCTACTGAGCTAATTTGAATGATCTAATCACTGTTAGATTCATTTTAATGAGTTCTACAACTTTATTTAGAACTTAAAAGTAATTAACTTAGTATAAAAAAAGTTTTTTTTTGAAGAAACACTATATTTCTTAAGAAATTTTCTAAATTTCTGTCTATAGTAATTTACATATAAAACCACATTACATTACACTATGATCATTTTCCTATTTACTAGAAAATCATCAATTAATTTGAACTTATTTTAACTTAAATAATATAATCTAACAATTACTATGCATTTAGAAATAATTAAAAAATTTTTTCACTTTTATTTTAATAATCATTAATTATTATTTAATCAATTCAATAAAAACTCTTACAAAAAAAATAAAAATGCTAAAGATCTTATAAATAGATAAGCAAATTTGTATTAGTTTACCAATATTTATATATATTTATATCTAAAAATCATAGATTGATTATATTTTTTTTTTATATTTCGTATATCAACTCTTTTTAATGATTCTTTGAACAATATAATAAAAACTAAACTATAGAAAAATAATATAGAAACATCCAAGATAGATACTTTTCAATCCTATCTTAGAGTAAAGCAGTTGTTAACAAAGTCTGAAAATATGAAACACTGAGAAGTAAACATTTTTTAGAGTTTTTCTTGAAGTTAAACTTTGTTGTTTCTGGTGAACTTTGCTATATACAAATGTCAAAATTTTTAGTTTTTCTATATAAAACTTTTTTTTCTACTTAGATAACCTGTTTTGATCTCTTAAACAAATTTGTTCAACACATAATTCTACATATTTTATATCTTGCTGATTTTAGTTTTTTGAACTTTTTACTAAGTGAAAGTTTGGATTAAAAGTTATGAAAAAAAAATTTTAATTTTTTTTGTATAACCTTTAATCCAAACTTTCACTTAGTAAAAAGTTCAAAAAACCAAAATTGGCAAAACACAAAGTATATAGAGTTATATGCTGAACAAATTTGCTTAAGTCAGAACAGATTGCTTAAGCAAAAAAAAGTTTTATATAGAAAAACTGAAAATTTTGACATTTGTATATAGCAAACTTTTTTTTTACTAAGATAACTTTTTTACTCCTAACTAAAAGTTGTTCAGTGTATAATTTTATATATAATCATTATTTTAAAATTAAAAAAAGTTTTCTTTTTGCAAATTTTATTAAAAAAATATATAATTTTTTAAAGAATTTTAAAAAAGCGTTCTAAATAATCTTAATCTACTATTTTCGATATGCTTAACCCCAAAATTTGAAAATAAGTTAATTTGTAAGTTGAAAATAATGTGGAGCTTGAAGTTTATAGTAAATTCATATGTTTTTATTATAGTTTTTATTATAAACTAACACTCATATATTAACAAGTGTGACATATTCCCTGACTGTTATAGTTAGTAATATTCTTAAAAATAATTTTATATGATTCAACCTATAAATTATTTTTACAAAAAAAAGAATACAACCAGCTATATATTCAACTTTAATTACTGTTTATTTAAAAGCTCTATCTAATTAGATATAATTCACTATATAGTTATTATATCTAAAACTCACTTGTGAATTTTTATTTAAAATCTTGAATTTTAATGAATTGGCCAATTTTATAACGACAAAGAGGATGTATCGAATTTTTCTAGCACTTTTAAACATTTATCCATATTTACCAGATTTATTAGATTTGATTGTGCCGCTTCGGCGTTGATCGTGACTCTACAATATCACTTGCTTTTGGAGTACACTGCGCTGAGCAGTGTTTTTCAAGTTGTCCAAGTGAAGATAGAAGTAAGACAGGCCGATCACAGCATAAGCTCGTCTATTTTTTTTTGTGTTACTAGGATTTTAAGGCAAAGTAGGGCCACAAGTGTGTAAAATTAATAGACGATAGAAGCTTTATTTATAAAACTACTTTGAAAATTAGAATACAAAGTAGACAGTGCAAATAGTAAATTCTGGAATTTTTTGTTAAAACAGTTTCGAAAATTTCTACGTATATAAGTTACGAAATACTAACTATTTTCGGAATGGTGCGAATAGTAATTCCTTAAAAACAAATATAATGTAAGATTTAAAACAATATATATGGTATTCTGATAATATATATTTTTATTTTATGTTAATTGAAGAATATTACAAGTTGCAACCCCGGCACAAGTGATGGGGCTTACTAGTCAAGTTAAAACTAAAGGTGAATTACATTATAGTATTGCATTTTTATTTTCCACCCAACACACGGTCTAAATTGAATGCAGCTGTAACATATTAAAAAAATAATAAGTATTTAATCACCTTAAAGAAAACATTAACAGATTCTTTTAAATTAATCCTACCACTAATAAGAGCAATATGAGTAAAAGCTTGAGGAAAATTTCCCAAATGTTCACCACCATTTGCAATTTCTTCACTATACAATCCTAAAATGATTTCCATGTACAATCATTTGTTCAAATATAAATTCTGCTTTTTCTAGTAATTTTCGATCATATTTTCCAGCACGTGTTAATGCCTCGATTAACCAATATGTACACATTGAAAAGGCGCCTTCTTCTCCACTTAATCCTATACAAATGATGTAATATGAAAAATCTGAAGGAAATAAAATAATGAGATAAACATAAACTATAGTTACCGTCGTCCGTGATGAGATTGTTGTAGCGGTAAACAAGATTATTTACCGAAAGCCCACCTATTAAAATGCTATATAATAAATTATAATTCCCAAACGATGAATATGGGAAATTCTATTTGACCCGGGTCAAAATGATCCTCAGCAAAATTTTAGGGTTAGTGCGGGCCAGAATTATGTTGATGCCGGCCAGGGTTTTTTTAATCTAAAAACTCGACCGGCATTAACATGCATTAACACAATTCTGGTCCGCATTAACCCTAAATTCTAGGTGGGGGTCATTTTGACCCGGGTCAAAATAGAATTTCCCACATACATATATCTTTTATATTACCTTTTTCAGGCGGCAACTGAATCTCCTTAATAGTACTCAAAAATCTTGGATCAGTTGGACTAATAAAGAATACTAAAGGCATAATCAACACTGAAGAATCCAAAGAATCTAAGGCTTCATAAGATTGAGTGAAAATTTTTCTTTTAGGATTCCAAGCCTTAGTCATAATTTCTTCATAAATTGTGTCTCTAACTTGTAACCATCTATTCCTATCTGGACACGGGAATACACGTTTTTCTGATAATCGAATTCCTATTTAAAGCAAATAAATAAATAAGTAAATCTTATTATTTTAATTATGACAAGAAAGAAATGTAAAAACTATAAACCTCGATCCACAGCAACCCAGCACATAATTTTGGAATAAGTAAAATTCTGTTTTCCGCCACGGACTTCCCAAATACTCATGTCATTAATCATCCAATTATCACATACATAGTTAACTAATTTACGTATGCTAACCCACATATCATAAGAAATTGGGCTACCATATTTATTATATAAATATAGAGCATCTAGTAATTCACCATAAATATCCAACTGAATATGATCATATGCACCATTTCCTATACGTACAGGACGTGAACCTCGATATCCATCTAAATGATTAAGTTCTTTTTCGATTAATCGTTTTTCACCGTCAATACTATACATGATATTTAATGACCCATCCGGATTCTTATAAAACAATATTTATATCTAATGTCAATTTTATCATTATGAATAAGAGAAATTAAGGAGAGAAAAATGGATTACCAAATCTTGGCATCTTTCCTCCATGAATTCCATGTAATGCTTTGCTTCATCCGTCATCCCGAGTCTCATCAAAGCATAAACCGTAAATGCGGAATCTCTGACCCATGTATATCGATAATCCCAATTCCTATGGCCTCCAATTACTAAAAATATAAATGACGTAAATTATTAATATATAGGTGCGCTAAATGCTCTCTTAATTAAAGACAAACCTTCTGGAAGCCCAAAAGTTGGTGCCGCGATAACTGCACCAGTCTAAATCAACTTACGATATTTAATTGAAATAGATTTATGTCCAAAACAATAATAATTTTAATGATGAAATGTTACCGGTTCATAAGTTAACAGTTTTAAGGTAAGAGCACTTCGATGTACATATTCCCTCCATCGTCCTTTATAAGCCGATTTTGCAATCCAATTTTGCCAAAAATGCAAAGTTTCACGAAACATTGATTTTAACAAAGAATAACTAAGATTAGGGTTCAAAGATTTATACATAAGAGTATCACATTCGTTTTCGTTATTACTAAGTGTTGTATCAGGGATTTCTCGAAAAATAAATATAACTTCTTGAGTTTCTTTCAAAGTAAAATCTGCAATCACGCAAGGACCTTTAAATTCTTCGTGATTCAATATTTTGAATTCAATATGTGGAGCAGTGCTTTCACCACTTTTCACGACATATCGAAGATCCATCTGTAAATCTTTTGAAATGATGCTTATACATTGACTCCCAACAAAAGAAATTTCTTTAGGGTCAGGGTGGGATTTGTGATTAATTATTTCGGCAGAGTGCGAATCCATCGCATAATTAAAAGCTGGAAATAATTCAAGACGGAAAGAAATTTCTCCTCGAGCTACTTCGACGTGTCTAACTAGCCATGGTAACAGAGTTCTTACGGGAGTAATGTGATAGCTTCTTTCCGGGATATGCATATAATCAGTGACCATGCTAACGCCTTCTTCACAGAGAAATCGAGTAGTTAAAATATTAGAATTTGGAAGATATTGTTGTTTATTGCTTGTATAGACATTTGGGCTAATCGAGAAATGTCCTACGAACATTAAAGAAAGAACCTTAGTAATAATAAAACACGTGATGACGTCACTATCACAGTATATGTATGTGCTGACCTCCCTGCAAATTTTCAAAGAAACCGATTATTGAATTGTGAGATAATCAACTTCTTTTTCTAAAGAAATAAAATATTATAATATATGATCACTATCAGAGCTCATACCTTTTGGTTATCCAAAAGTCTTGCAAAAATTGAAGGACTATCGAACTTTGGATAACACATAAAATCAATGGATCCATCTGTTCCGCATAGTGCTGCTGTTCTCAAATTTCCAATTAATCCATAATTCTCTATTGGAAGATATCCACTTTAAAATGAAAGGAAAGCATTTACGTATAATGTAGGTGCGAATCACGTGCTTATTTAAAAAATGTATTAAGTGTTAATAAATACCTTGTACTTGCACGAGCGGATTGTTGCGCAGAATTAAAACTCATTTAGCTTTACTTTATAACGTAAATAAAATTCTTTTAATAATATAATCTAAAAAAAAAAGAACAAGGTTCATTGACAAGGCGGAATGGAATTCAGTTTCTTTTTATAATTCTTATCGTTATCACAATTTGTACATATTAGGATTATATATCTTCAAAGTTGTACTCCAGGTTTAATAAAGAAGTGATCTTTGGAATAATTACCATGAATAGTATTAACGATATCAACTTTGCTTTCTATTTACATTGTGAAGTATAGCGATAATGAATTATTGAATGTATTTGATTCACTCGAATATTTTTAGTAATCTTCAGTCACCCATTCCCAGGTCGTATTGGCAGTTGTTTAGAAATGCTTAAAAGATATATATAATTATAAACACTAGTATATACATATACGATTAACAATTAATTTAAATATCTAAATGGTCTCTCAGAGACGTTACTCAAAACTGATTGATCAAGTAGTTATTAAGTGTTAGAAACTAGTCTTGTGGGATAAACTGAAACTTTCTCTCTAATAAGACTTTGCTTAAACGAAAAGTTTGAATTCCAAAAAATAGTTAACACTATATAACACGTTTCAGGAAAAACGTTTCGATTTTGAAGATAGTTAATCTGCAGCACTAATATTACTATTTGGATCGCCACCTTTCGTAACTGTAACAATAAATTCTTATGGAACAATAGGATTGACTAAAAGCCATTTGTATTAGTCGAAGTTAAAGCAGAGTAGTTTCAAGACGGATTTTAAGGGCTACATCAAAATCTTGACACCTAATTATCACGTCGCGTGATGTCTGTGATATAATATTTTGGGTCTGCAGATGATTAGTAATCATTATTACTAATCATCTGCGGACTTCAAATCGGGCTCCAAATATTATATCACAGACATCACATAATGCGATAATTAAGTTCTGCATCACATCTAAAAAAATTGTTCATTTTTGCCAGCCCGCATGGTCTACAAAACAAAGTCTTTAAAAGTTAGATTTGAATTTTACTA
>CAJVPZ010003505.1:0-10944 GCA_910592135.1 Racocetra fulgida | reverse complement strand
TATGAAGGGCTTTTCTACTGCGTTTTATAACTATATAGTTTAAAAAAAAAAAATTTTTTTTAAAAAAAAAAAAAATCTGTGCGGCTGTGTCACTTGGCACCAGTTCGTGATATGAAAATCAATTAATTAAATTTGTGTGGCCTAAATATACAAATACCTATGTTAAACTCTAGGATGTATATATATGTATATATATATGTATTTATATATATATGTATGTATATATTTACATATATATGTATATATATACATATATAAAAGTAATTTATATGTTACTTTTGGTGTAGTGGTTTGTGTATAATATTACAATATATATGTAATGTAACAATATATATATAATGTTATAATATATTATCCAAGTGAATCTAGTGAACCCAATTAGGTTTTATTTGAATCCAAGTCGAATTCAAATGAACCCAATCTGTATTCATTTGAACTCAATTTAGATTATTAGGTCCAAATTGTATTCACTTGAACCTAATACAGATCCAGGTAAACCCAAATTAGGTTTATTTAAACCCAACTCAGGTCTAAGTGAACCTAAAACAGGTTCACTTAAACCCAACCCAGGTTTAAATAAACTCAACCCAGGTTCAAAAAACCTAAATCGGATTTAAATGAATCTAACTTAGATTTATTTGAACCTAATTCAGGTTAACAGATTTAAATTGGGTTTATTTGAATCTAATATAGGCCCAAGTGAATCCAAATTAAGTCTATTTAAATCCAAACTCAGATTTAAGCGAATCTAAAACAAAGATTCAAGTGAATCTAATCTGGGTTTAAGTGAACCCAAGTTAGGTTTATTTGAATTTAATAATTAAAAACATTAAGACTGTGTACTTGAAGCAACACCTGAGTCTGAAAGCTAGTAAACCAATAATATACTGTATCTTAATTTAGTATAATGTTATATGATCAGAAAAATTCAAACCAAACCTTTGTTTTAACAAAAATCAAAATCTGTATAGGAAATCATCTTCTGGGTCTTAACAAAAAGTTTTTTTTAGATAATTTTACTACTAAACCTACCTTATATTTGTCAGATATTACATGAGCTTAAAATTTTATTGATGCACCTGGGGAAGATTTAAAGTGAAGTAATCACAGCCAATCAAATTATAGAATTTTAATGATCGCTATTAAAGCAAACCAAAAAATAAAAATCAAAAAACAAAAAAATACAAAAAATAGTTATTCAAACCTACCTCAGATAGGTTAATCAAAAATATTAAGAAAGCAATTTTGCTTATATTTAACTACTAAAATCTATTTTGATCTTAATATAGGAGGCCTTTACTCTAAAGTTAGTTGAGAAAATTATTGGATATTTTATAAAATAGGTGGGTAATATAAGAAATAAGCTTTGCTAATGCTTAGTAATCATTAATTTTTCAATCTCGGAGTTGCAGAGTTTGCAAAATTTACCCACTATTTATTGTTAGAAATGATGCTAAAATCAGATGATACTGAAATTCACGTAATCACATGATAATCTTCTGTATAAACATCTAACATTATTATTGTCATTGGTGTTAGAGTTAGGGTTAGAGTATGGAAGGTTTTTTGGTTTAATTTTATATATATTACATCTAATTCTACTAGGATAATTAAAATATAGTCATACCCAAACCCTAACCCTAACATCAATAATGAAATTTTTTAGTTGGTGATGCTAGGGTTCTATAAGTACTTTAGGTTTGTTTATACGAAAGATCATCATGTAATCACATGAATTTCAGTATCATCCGATTTCAGCATCATCCTCAACATTTATTTTTTTTAACTAGCCTCTTTGGAGTTAAGGTTTTTATTCAAATCATTTAGATATAATAGATACAGGATATAGGTGAGAATTTTTGGATCATGTGATTAATCAATCTTTAAACTAAATTATATAGATCACTATTCTTACCATCAGATTGGCCAATCAGTTAAATTTTATTATTTTTTTTAAATAAGATCTTTATATTTACTACTGCTTTTCTTTCTTTTGAGTTTGATTTTGCTATTGGAGCTATCATTATTAGAGTTATTAGAGTTGCTGTTTTCTTTGTCTTGGGGTGTAGTTTTTTTTTTCTTATATATTTGCTTCTCTTCTTTTGGGTGTGGTATTGTTTTTTTCTTTATATTTACTGTTGTTTTTTTTTCTTCCGAATGTGAATTCACTATTGGAGCTGTTGTTACTAGAGATTTCAGTTAAGTTTTTCATTTTGGTAGCATTCTTTTTTTTGTTTATATATTTACTACTGCTTCTCTTTCTTCCAGATTTGATTTTACTATTAGAGCTGTCATTACTGAAGTTATTGAAGTTGCTGTTTTCTTTGTCTTAGGGTGGTTTCTTTTTTCTTATATATTTACTTTTCTTCTTTCAGGTGTGGTGTTATTTTTTTTCTTATATTTTACTCTTTCTTTTAGGTATGAATTCACTGTTGGAGCTGTTATTATTGAAATTATTGGAGTTGCTGTTTTTTTTGTTTTGAGAGTAGTTTTTTTCTTATATATTTGCTTCTCTTCTTTCAAGTATGGTGTCATTTTTTTTTCTTATATTTTAATGCTATTTCTCTTTCTTTTGAATGTAAATTCGCCATTGAAGCTATTGTTACTGAAGATTTCAGTTAAGTTTTTCGTCTTAGTGTCGATTTTTTTTTTTTTTATATATTTATTACTGCTTTTTTTTTCTTCCAAGTTTGATTTCATTATTAAAGTCATTGTTACTGAAGTTATTAAAGTTACTGTTTTTTTTGTCTTGAGGATGTTTTTTTTTCTTATATATTTGCTTCTCTTCTTTTGGATGTAATGTCAATTTTTTTTCTTATATTTTACTTTTTTTTCAGGATGTGAATTTCCATTGGAGCCATCATTACTAGAATTATTGGAGTGCTGTTTTTTTTATCTTGAGAGGTAGTTTTTTTTCTTATATATTTGCTTCTCTTTTTTCAAGTGTAGTTTCATTTTTTTTCTTATATTTTACTACTATTTCTCTTTCTTTCACTATTGAAGCCATTGTTACTGAAGGTTTTAGATAAGTTTTTCATCTTGGTGTTGATTTTTTTTTTTTTATATTTACTACTGCTTCTTTTTCTTTTAGATTTAATTTTGCTATTAGAGCTATCGTTATTGAAGTTATTAGAGTTATTGCTTTCTTCATCTTGAGTTGGGATTTTTTCTTATATATTTGCTTCTCTTCTTTTGAATATAGTGTTAGTTTTTTTTTTTTATGTTTTATTGCTGATTCTCTTTTTTCAGATATGAATTCAGCATTGGAGCTGTTGTTACTAGAGATTTCAGATAAATTTTTGTTTTGGTATTGATTTTTTTTTTATATATTTACTATTGCTTCTCTTTCTTTCTGGTTTGATTTTATCATTGAAGCTGTATTACTGGAGTTATTAGAGTCATCATTTTTTTGTTCTTAGGGTGGTTTTTTTCTTATATATTTGCTTCTCTTCTTTTAGATGTAGTATTAAATTTTTTTCTTATTTTACTGCTGTTTCTCTTTCTTTCACTATTGGAGCTGTCATTACTAAAGATTTCAGTTAAGTTTTTTATCTTGGTGTTAATTTCTTTTTTTTTTAATATTTACTACTACTTCTCTTTCTTTCAGGTTTGATTTTGGCATTAGAACTGTCATTATTGAAGTTATTGAAGTTGTTATTTTCTTTATTTTGGTAAGTGGTTTTTTTTCTTATATATTTGTTCTCTTCTTTTGGATGTGATGTTATTTTTTTTTATATATTTTACTACTGTTTTTTTTTCTTCCAGATGTGAATTCATTATTAGAGCCATTGTTATTAAAGATTTCAGTTAAATTTTTTGTTTTGATATTAATTTTTTTTTATATTTACTACTGCTTCTCTTTCTTCTGGGTTTGATTTTGTATTAGAGCTGTCGTTACTGAAGTTATTGAAATTGCTATTTTCTTTATCTTAAAGGCTGTTTTTTTTTTTATATATTTGCTTCTTTCAGATGTAGTATTGTTTTTTTTCTTATATTTTACTGCTATTTTTCTTTCTTCTGAATGTGATTTCACTGTTAAAGCTATTATTACTGGAAGTTTTAGGTAAGTTCTTTATCTTGGTGATAATTTTTTTTCTTATATATTTACTACTGTTTCTCTTTTTTTTGGGTTTGATTTTACTGTTGGAGCTGGTGTTACTGAAGTTATTAGGTTACTATTTTTGGTGTGATATTATTGTGAAGTTGTTATACTATAGGCATTTTGTTGTAATTGTAGTGATATTCTTTTTGTTATGAATTTTTTGTGTAATGCAATGTATTTTTTACTATAAGTAAATTTGTGTAATATGATTTTATTATATATATTTTTTTCTTTATAAATAAATTTAATAAAAATAAAAAAATATATTTGCACAAGATTGATTCTTATTGGTTAATCCAAGTGCCTATATGATTATGTGATCTTGATTTAGCCTGGAGGTCAGTGAATTATATGACTCAGAAAATTTTATCTACATCCTATATCAGTCTATATTAAGAGGAGAAATAGTAAGCTTCTGATAAAAAAAATCAGATGATAAATGACATTACTCTTAAATAAAAATGAATTATACAAAAAAATAAGTTCATATTGTTACAAAGTAACTTTATAATGTTATACTAATAGTTTTGTAGAACAATACTTTATAATTTATAGTTTATATTTTAGATATAATTCTTGTTAAATTTGTATTATATTAAAAATTATATTGTATTTAGAATAGTAAAAATATTAGAGTATATATCAGTATGCCATATGCTAGTGTTTGCTATATGCTACTATGTACTATATGTCACTGTATACCATATATCAGTATAAGCTACTTATCATATAGTTGTACTATATGCTAGTGTATACTACTTGCTATATAGTTGTATACCAGTATATGCTATTTGCCACATAGTTATATAATATTATATATAGTATTAGTAAAACATACATAGTTATATGCTAGTATATGCTAGTATATTTCACATAATTGTATATCACTGTATACCAACCTAACAGTTATTTAAAGAAAGGCTTTTTCCCTTACTTTAACAGATATTCCTAGACAATATTTAAGTAAATAATGAATAAAAACTATTAAATACTCTTTAGAATTTTTTCTCTAAATATTTCTATAATATTCCATTCATTCTAATAATCTTAGAATGTTTTTATTATTTCTAAAACAAGTAAATAAATCTTTCTGCTTAAACCTTCTTTCTTGCTCTTCTTAAACCCTTTTTTAAAAGTACTACTGTAACAATATATATTTAAGGATATATAAAGAAAACTTATTATAGACAAAAATAATATAATAAAATAAAGAATAACTTCATTATTAATGAGAAACTGATGTATAATTGCTTTATAAATATAAAGCTGACTAGGCTAATTAGTAATAATTAGAATCATATAGTTGAAAAAGTATTCTTGTATTGGCTTTTAATCATATATAATTTGAAGACTACTTATATCTTTTAATTTGCTTTTAACAAAATTGAAAAAATGGTATTCTGTATATATCAATAACTTTTTTCCTCTGCTAATCTATTGTTGTAGCTATACACTATCAATTTTTTTATAAGATTATCATTAGAACATTTTTCTTTACTATCTTGTTTATAAAAAATAGTAGTATGAAATACTAAGATTTATAATAAATATCTTGTCTAAATAGCTTTTAATTAACCTATTACAGTATTGACAATTTTTAAATTTATTATATTATCATATAGTATTGCTAGTATAAAATATAGATTTGCTATAATAGTTGATATGTATATTGGATGAAGCAAAATAGAAAAATTATACTACTGAGAAATATGAATATTATTAAAATCATCAATATTAAGTATAAGAGCATTCTCTGAATATTTTTTAAGTATCTTCTCTATATATTTTCTATGTATATTAAACATTTTTTGTATTTATATTTACTGATCTCGATGTTATAGTAATACTAAGGTTAGTCATCATATTCAAGCCTATATTACTTGTATCTATTAAATCTAAATAATTTGCTATATCAAATTTAAACATATTAATTTTAGAATTATTTAATGAAGCAAAAAAATAATATATAAATAATATCAAATTTTTTATATAATTTATTGTCTGTATATTATATTTATATAGTTAAGCTGCTAAATAAAATTGATCAAAAAACTTTTAATACAGAGCTAGTATTTTGAAATAATTGCTACATCTTATCAAATAAATAAATAAGTTTTTTATATTTGATATACTCTCTATTATAAAAAATTTTTGTAATCAACTTAATAACTTCAAAAAGATTAATTCTTAAATCTACTTTTTCTTCAACTACCTTTACTTACTTAATACCTTTTTTTTTGATATTAAGGTACCTTTTGGAAACTTTTTTTCAATTATTGTTAATAGTTTTTTTTTCTATTTAGGCTGTCTTGCTAGTGCTTCTTTATTAAGATTATTGCATTACAGATGTGATACAATGTTAAGCTTAATATTTAAATCTGACATCCCGCAGTTACTTCAAAAGTACTTACAAATGACCAGCTACTCTGGCCCAAACTTCTATTAAAGAATCTCGATAACTCAGATTAATGAACTAAACCAAATAATCTAAACCAACTCTGGGAGCAATGTCAGACTACTACTCTACAATAGGATACTACTAATTTGATGATATCTTTTCATAGAGAAGTGAAAAAACAAAAAAAAATCTATTAATACTATTACTAATTTTAAAAAGAGAAAAGAAAAGAATGAAAATTAAAACTAAAAAACAAATACAAAGATGAAAAGTGGGATAAAAAGTAAAAAAAAGAAATCTGATAATTACAATTATTGGCCTGTATCGGGCCTTAAAAAATTATATATTATTAAATAAAGATGCTCTATAACATTCTTTTCCTAATAAACTATGTTTAAGAGATAAAAAAAGTTAAAAAAGTTAGCTAAAACTAGACATTGTAGTTAATTTAGATAGAGTTAGCCTGAAATTTGAACCAGTAGTCTCGAAGTATTGTTCAACGATTTTTTTAGTTTGAGGTACATAACCTATTTGTGTTGTTATACAATCTGTACGGTTGCTTATTCTGGATGTCTGTCTGTTATTCTGTTTTAGTAATCTCATTTACAGACTCATATAAACAGATAAACAATACTAACTATTTTAAAAATTATGTGTTGATCTTTAGGAAGAGATAAGCTGAAACACTCACTTTTTGACAAAATTTTCTCGAAAAAAAAGTGATGGGTCAACAAAGCTTTTTTGCGATTATTTCTTGTAAGTTTTACAGTTGTATAGTGATATAAAGTTTGTAATACTCCTGGTGTCGCTTTAGATGTTCTGTATTCCCAAAATATTCTTCTGGTTTAGATGCTGAATAAAAATAAAGGAATCTATCAACAAGAAGCTTGTCCTCTACCAAAACCAGTCTAAAGTAGACCGCACTTCAGTTTTATATTCTTGGTATTTCATCAACAATACACCTACTTCTGTAGAACCAAGTTTATTATTTACTTTACTATCTTCTATAATGCTAACTATAGTTTAGTTTCTTGATTTTTGTTGATTAGATAATCATCAGAAAGAGTAATTTATTCAAAACCAATTATTGTTAATGTTTATAGTATAGTATATATTATACTATACTATATATATATTTAGAGGTTACAACTAGCCAATTATATAACTTTTGGTTGTCTATTTAAGTAGTTTGTTCATTACTATATTTTATACTAGATGTTATACCTATAACTTAACTAGAAAGTTATCTATTTAAACTCTCTGATCTATATATATTAATTTTTTAACCAAGTAAAAGTATTTAATATTACCTTAAAGGGTTTGGCGACTTAGTGAAGTTGGCAAGTTGTCGCATCTCTAAGCAGCAGGACTAGAGTTTGAATCTTATCAGTGACGAAAATTCAAATTTATAGAAAATGCATTTGAAAGACTGTATCTTATTGGGTTATAGAATCTGTAATAATAGTCATATCAGCTTGTACTAGGAGGTAATAGAATATATAGTGTGATGTATGAGTTATACGAAAGCCAAGTGAAGCTACCAGATAAATCCAGCGAATTTACAGGATATAGGAGCCTGCTTAGCAAGACCTGAGTAGAGAGGTAATACAGATTTTTAACAGTTACTATATAAAGGATGATCAACCAGATACCTAAAAACTGAACAGAACCGAGGTGTTTGGCAAGGCACTATACTAACTAGGCCATCAGATAACTGAAGGAAGAGTTCTTTCTGCCCTTTCAGGCTATTAGATTGGGAGTTTAGGTTTCCAGAGGTATGGAAGAGAGTTTGTAAAGTAGGTACTAGGGTTTGGGTGAACTCTACAAAGGCAATAATAGGTAACTGTAGCAGCCTCGACTCACAAATACTTGTTCTTGGACTCGACATAAGTTACTGAAAAGGCCTAGTCTAAAAATATGTAGAACATAGAAAGATTAAGGAATATATGCTACATCTACCTAGAGTAATCTGATAAGTATGAGAACCCTACTGGATTATCTATAAAATTAGAATGCAAGTAGTGTAGCATATGTTGATCTGGATGGTTTTTAATGAAACAGTATGAGGTTATGGGTTGGCGTAATTGAGGTGGTGGTGCAGGACAAGGAATATCAGAGAGTTTAATTAGATAGCTCAAGTAATAGTAGGTTATAGGTATGGCATCTAGTATAAACCCTAGTAATAGGTAGCTACTTAATTAGATATTCAAAAGCCACAGATATAGCTAAAATATACTCTTATTAACCAAGAATATACTACTAATATATCTAATAAAAATTCACTCTTCCGTAACATTGCGAAGGTAAAAAAAATAAATAAAAAATAAAAAATATTACCTTATTTTTAGATATTTAACTTAGAATTTTAAGACAGGCTTATAAGGGTGTGGTAATTCAGTATAGTTGGTAAGTTATTGCATTTCTAAATAGCAGGACAAAAGTTTAAATTCTACTGTTAACAAAATTTAAATTTACAGAATGCATTTGAACGACTGTATCCTATTTGAGTTAGCATTTGTAATAGATCGCACTAGTACTGTTGTACTGAGAGGCAATAGAAATACTGTATAACATATGAGTTGTATAACAGTTAAGCTGCTAAGTAAAATTAGTGATTTGAAATATAGAAGCCTGCTTGGCAAGACCCAAACTAAGAGGTAGTACAAATTTTTGATGGTATTATCTAATAATCTAAAAAAAGAAAACTAAACAGAACCGAAGTGCTTAACAAGGTATTCTACTAACCAGGCTACCGAATGAAACTGGAAAAAAAGATCCAATCATAAGTATCAGATCAGGTTATAGCTCTTCTAAGCTATCTGGATTGGAAGTTTGAGAACTGGAAGTAGAGTTTAGTTTGAAAAACCAGAAGTATAAGTTGTTAAGTATGTAATGATAGTGGTCTTAGCTCGCAAGTACTTGTTTTTGAACTCAGTATAAGTTATAGAAAAAGCCTAATCTGAAAATATATAAGATATAAAAAGATTAGGAATATATATTACATTCTCTCTAGAGCAACCTAATAGTACAAGAACTCTACTGGGTTATCTATAGAATTAAAGCACAAGTAGTGTAGCATATATCAATCTGAGTAGTCTTCAATGAAGCAGTATTAGTCATATAATTTGTCATGCAGATCATTTATAATAGTAGATCAAATAATTAATGTACTCAAATTTTATAAGTAAAATTTTGCTTAAATTTCCTTTTTAGACTTATTTAATAATAAAAAAGTTGCTGGTGTAATTTTTAGGTATTATTTCACAAATTCTCTAGTATTTGAAGGTTCTTTCTGTGAAATTTTAAGGGTGCTTAAAAATAAAATCTAAAAGAATCATAACTACAAAGTTGTGCAATTTTTTGATGATTTTTACTATTTTTTATAAATAATGTATGTTGTTTATCCAAAAATATCTAAAAAAAGTAATGATGAATAGTCAATTATATAAATTTAATTGACTATTTATCATTACCTTTTTTGGGTATTTTGAAGTAAACAACATAAATAACTTATAAACAAATTATAAAAATCGACAAAAAATTACTCAACTTCATAATCATGATTCTTTTAGATTTTATTTTTAATCATCCTTGAAATTTCACAGAAAGAACCTTTGAATGCTAGAAAATTTGCAAAATGATACCTAGAAATTATACTGATCACTTCTTTATTGTCAAATAAGCATAGAAAGCAAATTTAAGCAAAATTTTACTTATAAAATTTGGGTGTATCAATCATTTAACCTACTATTAAAAATTTTATACAAATGATCAGTGTAACAAATTATATAACTGGTATAAGGTTATAGGTTAGCATAATTGTGATAGTGATGCAGAATGGTATTAACTAATAATATATTACTAAATACCTAATAAAAATTGCCTGTTCGTAATATTGCAAGAGAAAAAAAAACAGGCTTATATCCTATAAAGAGCTATTTGTCTTCAAGGTAAATCTGCTAGAGCCTTTTATATTTATAATTTAGTTGATCTAATCTTCAGTTGATATATATAGACCAAGGTTCACTACTTGCATCTTAGTTTTTTTATAGAAATATTTTCTGGCTGTTTTGTTTTTATCAGTTTTTTTAGAACATTATATATATATTTTTTTTATATCTTCACAATGTTATAAATAGGCAAATTTTTATTAGGTATTTTAATAGTACATTTTTGTAAATCCATTCTGCACCATCACTATAATTACACTAGTTTATAACTTTGTGCTACTTCAATTAAAGACTACTTAGATCAATATGTGCTATACTACTTGTACACTAATTTTATAGATAACCCAATAGGGTTTTTGTACTATCAGGTTGCCTTAAGAAAGGTGTAGTATAAACCTCTCTAATCTTTCTATATTTCATATTGTTATATTAGCAAATTTATTAGTCAAATTTATTTAGATTATATATATTTTATTAGGCAATTTTTATTAGTC
>CAJVPZ010003504.1:0-10945 GCA_910592135.1 Racocetra fulgida | reverse complement strand
TACTTTGTTTTATAATTGTTTCTTGCTAGTGTCTTTGCTTCTGGTTAGTGTTAGACTTTATGATTGTCTCTTTTACTTATATCAATCCTAATTAGTATAATTTTTTTTCTCTTCTATCATATTAAAAAAAGTAACCTCAATTATCTCAAAACTTCCAATTAGCAAAGTCTGTAAATCTAGTGGTATTAGTTATGAAATAATTAAACACTCTAGCTCAATATGCTTTTAAGCTTTTACTGTTTTTTTTTAATCTTTGTCTTACTTAAAATCAAATTTCAAAACAATAAAAAAATAGTAAAATTACTTTATATCAAATACAATACATTTGATAGCAATTTTAATCTTATTTAATTAATTAGCCTTGTTGAATATGTTTAAAAAATTTATACTAAAATCATTATTATTAATAAGCTTAATATAATATTTCAACAATATTCTATTCTATTACCCTTTAATTATTTTGTACTATCTAAAAACTCTATTGCAATCTCTATATATTCTTAACAATTTTATTGAAGACTCAATTTGCTATCGCAAAGATATATAGCTTTTATTACAAGATATAAGCAAAGTCTATAATTTAATTAATTTTTCTTTACTTAAATACTCATGTACCTAACTTGCTTTACTAATAACTACTAGGAAAACATGAAATGTTAAAGTCCGGAGCATAATAGTCATTCAGATAATTTTTTACGGAATCACCTGCCATATCGGGCTGATCAGTGTTGATCTGTTTATATATTTTGAAATGCTGATTGGAACTATCCCAGTATTGCCATCAAAATTTTACTGTCACGTGATGATCTACAGTATCTAATCCAATAGCGAGCCTCATTTTAATGTAACGTTACACAATCAGGAAGATCAAAACAAAATGTTTGTTTTTTTAAAAAATCGCTTATTTCTCAAAAATTTGCATAAGAAACTACTATTTGTGCTCTAACAAAAAAAATTTCTCGGGCAATTTTACTATATGCCAGCTAATGTCTAACTTTATTATAAGCACTAACCCTAACTTAAACGAACTTCAACATCATCACATAACAGTAAAATTTTAATGGCGATACTGGAGAAGATTGCTGATTGGCTTAATATCACGTGAGTGGAACCTGACACATACAAATTTTGATCTATTGCTCCCCAGTAAGTCTTTTGCTACGCTCTAGACAATTATCAAAATTATTATTAATATTTTTTCTAACCGCTATAATCAAATTATAACTAATTTTAAATTAACACCCTCATATTCTGTTCAAAATAGTATTGATTAAAGTAAAACTATTATTCTACTACTATAGAGAATATATTATAACCAGTATTATTATAAAACAATTGTAAATAATAAGTTTAAAAAACTTTAATAGACAATAAATAAATTAAAATTACTCAAAATTTTATTAAGATAATCTATATTATTTTCTAAGTAAAATAAGTTTAACCAAGTTATTGTAGAAAAATCTCTTAATCAACATCAAAATAAACTGAACTACAGAAACTGCTATAGGAAAGCAACAAAGTAGATATAATGATATTCTTGATTCATATAAATAAACTTACTGTTGATGAAGCTACTATATATATGAAATATCGAGAAATGGATGTATAATAAAGAGCAGACTATACCTTTGGATCAAGCTTTTTAGTGGACTCTCTCGCATTTTTAGCACCAAACCAGAAGAGTTATTCTGGTAGCAACATCTCTGTGAGTCCTTAGTCAAGAATACACAGGTTCAATAAATATATAAAGGATATATACCAGTATCCCTTTATCATCTCGATATCTATCCTTTATATATTCATTATTAATTTGGTTTGCTACAATTATTTGGCGAATCTATGATAACATAAAGGATAGATACCAGTACAATATAAAAGATAAATATTAAATAAATAAAAGGTATCTATTATTATTTTGATATCAATGCTTTATATGATAATTATCTATCTGGTTGCTATACATGTTTATCAGATCTATAGCAGTATAAAAAATGAATATAAGTATATTTAAGAAAATATCTGGTAAATAAAGGGTACTTCTTTATGTCCTGATATTTATTTTTTATGTGTCTACTTTTAATCTGATTGCTACAGTTATTTGGCAGTTCTAAGGTAACATAAAGGATAAATACCAGTACAAAATAAAAAATAAATATTAGATAAATAAAGAATATCTATTAATATCCCGATCTTGATCCTTTATTTGATAATTATATACCTAGTTGTTATATATGTTTAGCAGATCTATAGTAGTATAAAAGATAAATATCAAGAGTATGCAAAATGAATATTGGCTAAATAACAGATATCTTTTATTATTCTGATATTGATATTTTATATAAAATTATGTATCTATTTTGCTACTAATATTAGTAACTATAGTAACATAAAAAGTAAATAATGGTATATATAAAGACAAATATCAGTTAAATAAAGGGTATATTATGGATTTATATGTTTTACTAAAACTAATTTTATATCAGTATCAGGTTATCAAAAACTTATTAGCATAACTAATAAACAATATAAAAATTTATATATTTATACAAAATTTATATAAAATAAAAATTTTTATTTAAAAATACATATATATACAAATTTTATATAAATATCTATTCTAATCTTTAAAAATAAAACTAAATATATAAACAAAATACTAATCAAAAAACAAAATCACTAACAAAAAAGATTGTAAAGCTAAACAATAGCCTAAAACAAAGATATTAGTAAATGAAGTATGACACAAAATGATATCAGTAAAAGAGACAATCATAAAGTCTAACACTAACCAGAAGCAAAGACACTAGCAAGAAACAATTATAAAACAAAGTACTAAACCAAAACAAAATACTAGCAAAAGAGACAATTGTAAAATAAAGTATTAATTCAAAACAAAGATATCAGCAAAAGAGATAATTATAAAATGAAGTACTGACCTGAAATAAAAAATATTGGTAAAAAAGACAATTGTAAATTTAAGTACTGACCTAAAACAAAGATATCAGCAAAAGAAATAATTGTAAAGTGAAGTACTGATCTGAAACAAAGATATCAGTTAAAGAGACAATTGTAAAATGAAGTATTAATCTAAATGAAAATATCAGCGAAGAGACAATTATAAAGTGAAGTACTGACCTAAAAAAAAAATTGTCAGTGTTAGAGTCAATTGTAAAGCGAAGTACTGACCTGAAATAAAGATATTAGTTAAAGAGACAATTGTAAAATGAAGTACTAATCCAAAATAAAAATATCAATTAAAGAGACAATTGTAAGACGAAGTACTGATCTGAACGAAGATATCAGCAAAGAGACAATTGTAAAGCAAAGTACTGATCTAAAAAAAAATTGTAGACATTAGAGCCAATTGTAAAGTGAAGTATTGACCCGAAACAAAGATATCAGTTAAAGAGACAATTGTAAAGTGAAGTACTGATCCAAAATAAAGATATCAGTTAAAGAGACAATTATAAGATGAAGTACTGATCTGAACGAAGATATCAGCAAAAAGACAATTGTAAAGCAAAAAAAAAATTTATCAGTATTAGAGCCAATTGTAAAGTGAAGTACTGACCTGAAACAAAGATATCAGTTAAAGTGATAATTGTAAAGCAAAGTACTGACCCAAAATAAAGATATCAGTTAAAGAGACAATTGTAAAGTGAAGTACTAACCCAAAATAAAGATATCAGTTAAAGAGACAATTGTAAGATGAAGTACTGACCCAAATGAAGATATCAGTGAAAAGACAATTGTAAAATGAAGTACTGACCTAAAAAAAAATTGTCTGTATTAGAGCTAATTGTAAAGTGAAGTATTGATCTGAAACAAAGATATAAGTAAAGAAACAATTATAAGATAAAGTACTGTCCTGAATGAAGATATCAGTAAAAAAACAATTGTAAAGCGAAGTACTGACCTAAAAAAAATTGTCAGTATTAGAGCCAATTGTAAGACAAAATACTAATCTGAACGAAAATATCAGCGAAGAGACAATTGTAAAGTGAAGTACTAACCTAAAAAAAAAATTGTCAGTATTAGAGCCAATTGTAAAGTAAAGTACTGACTTAAAAAAAATTGTCAGTATTAGAGCCAATTGTAAGATGAAGTACTGACCCGAACAAAGATATCAGTAAAGAGACAATTGTAAAGCAAAGTACTGACCTGAAACAAAGATATCAGTAAAAAACAATTGTAAAGCAAAATACTAATCCGAACAAAGATATCAGTAAAAAGACAATTATAAAGTGAAGTACTGATCTAAAAAAAAATTGTCAGTATTAGAGCTAATTATAAAGCGAAGTACTGATTTGAAACAAAAATATCAGTTAAAGAGACAATTGTAAAGCAAAGTACTGACCTAAAATAAAAATATCAGTTAAAGAGACAATTGTAAAGCAAAATACTAACCCAAAATAAAGATATCAGTTAAAAAGACAATTGTAAAGTAAAGTACTGATCCAAAATAAAGATATTAGTTAAAGAGACAATTGTAAAATGAAGTACTGATTTGAACAAAGATATTAGTGAAGAGACAATTGTAAAGCGAAGTACTAACCTAAAAAAAAAAATATTAGTGTTAGAGCTAATTGTAAAGCAAAGTACTGACCCAAAACAAAGATATCAGTAAAGAAACAATTGTAAGATGAAGTACTGACCTGAATGAAAATATCAGCGAAGAGACAATTGTAAAGTGAAGTACAGATCTAAAAAAAATTGTCAGTGTTAGAGCCAATTGTAAAGTGAAGTACTGACCTGAAACAAAGATATTAGTTAAAAAGACAATTGTAAAGCGAAGTATTGATCTAAAATAAAGATATTAGTTAAAAAAACAATTGTAAAGTGAAGTACTGACCCAAAATAAAGATATCAGTTAAAGAGACAATTGTAAGATGAAGTATTAACACGAACGAAGATATCAGCGAAGAGATAATTGTAAAGCGAAGTACTGATCTAAAAAAAAAAAATTGTCAGTGTTAGAGCCAATTGTAAAGCAAAGTACTGATCCGAAACAAAGATATTAGTAAAGAAACAATTGTAAAGCGAAGTACTGACCTGAATGAAGATATCAGCAAAGAGATAATTGTAAAGCGAAGTACTGATCTAAAAAAAAATTGTTTAGTATTAAAGCCAATTGTAAGACGAAGTACTGACCTGAACAAAGATATCAATAAAGAAACAATTGTAAAGCAAAATATTGACCTAAAAAAAAATTGACAATGTTAGAGCTAATTATAAAGTAAAGTACTGATCTAAAAAAAAATTGTCAGTGTTAAAGCCAATTGTAAGACAAAGTACTGACCTGAACAAAGATATCAGCAAAGAGACAATTGTAAAGTGAAGTACTGACCTGAAACAAAGATATCAGTAAAGAAACAATTGTAAAGCAAAGTACTGATCTGAACAAAGATATCAGTAAAGAGATAATTGTAAAGCAAAGTATTGACCTAAAAAAAAATTGTCAGTGTTAGAGCCAATTGTAAAGTAAAATACTGACCTGAAATAAAAATATCAGCAAAAAAGACAATTGTAAAATGAAGTATTGACCCAAAACAAAGATATTAGCGAAAGCGACAATTGTAAAGCGAAGTATTGACCTAAAACAAAAATACTTATAAAAGAGACATGATCGAAAAAAGATGATCTGAAATTAGTAAAAGCATAACTATATATAAAAAAAATCATCTTATGTAATTCTGATATATGTAATCAAATATATAGTTAAACTATCAAAACCTAAATATATATTCACTTTTAAAGTAAGATTTAATTTAAATAAGTTATTAATAAATGTGGCAGTGTATATTTTTTAGGGTTAAAGGTTAGTTTTAAAGTAAAGTTATAATAAACAAGTATTGGTAGATTTTAGAAGGTTAACAGGTTGAGTAGAAAATGTAATTTTATTTTAAATTATGATCTGTGACAATAAATAAATAAAAAATAAAGTATTTATATTAAATAATTAATAAATTAAAAATTCATATTTTTAAAGAAAAATATTTGTATAAAAATAAAAATATAAAAGAATTATTTAAACAAATCTAGCATCACTACCAATCACTCAAATTTTGTATTTGGATTTGGCAAAATATAATTGATAGGTATTTTTTTTGTTTATATTATTTTTATTACTTAATTACACAATACTAATCAAATTTTTGTTTGTTTTAGCCTTTCTGGTATCATCGTTTCGCTTTCCGGTATTGTTGCTTTGCTTTTCAATATCATTACTTGTTATTAATGTTACCTGGTGGTATATTTGCTAATTAGAGCTGTTGTATGTGTTGCCATTTTGGGTTTCTTTATTTTATCAGCATTGTAACATGCTGATGTTTTCATTCATTATTTCTTTAGCAACTAGCAAGGGTTTTAAGAATAATAAATATGATAGGTTTGATAAGCTAATATCTTTTTGATGTTTGTTTTTCTCAACCTAATAATGTTTAATGTTATTTGCTACACTAGTATATTCCATATCTGCTGATTTTTGATATGTGAATAAAAGTCCTAGGTTTATCCTTTTTGACTCCAAATCTGTGATAATAACAATATCTGGCATCAAGAGTAGTATATCATACTTTTCAAGTCCAATTCCATAGTAATAATGATATCCAGCATTATACGTTTATCAGCATCACTTATATGTAGATTTTTGATAAATAAAAGCTCTATTTTCATCTGGCATTATATGCTCCATTAACGTCATCTATATTTGCAGATTTTTGATAATAATGAAAACCTTATATTATCCTTTTCAAGTCCAATTCTATGTTAGTAACAATATCCACATTATATATTTGAGTATCACTAAAAAAAAACTCAACAATTTAAATATGACTTATATTTAAATTTTTGGGTTTTCTTTTAGTGACACTCATTTCATTAGTGTTATCTACTCACAAATTTTTCCATCAGTATCAACTATCTCTGCAGAATTTTGATAATAAGTGAAAGTATTATGTTTGTTCTTTTCAAATCCAATTCTATATTAATAATAATTTCTGGCATTATATTTTTTATCTGCATTTCTATCTGCAGATTTTTGATAATAAATAAAAGCTCTATCCTCATTCAGTATTCCATCAGCATCATTCATCTTTGCAGATTTTTATAATAAAACTAGACTTGTATATGGTGGATGGCTTCGCTACTCATTTTAACTGACTTATAATTAGTTAATAACTTTATATTACTATTGGCTTGCTTTGCTAGATCTCATTTCAAATTTCATACTTTATTATCTTACAAACTAGTACATGATTATGTGGTAGCTTTGCCACCAACTAATAATTAAATATAATAAAATATAGTATTAACAGACACTGACAATTTGATAATACATGATTAATTGAAATTAAAAATATATATTAAGGTAGTATTCTATTTGTTTTTTTATAGTTTTTGGTTTTGCTTGTGTTTTAAGTTTTGTATATTTTGCCTTGCTTCGTTCGACCAGGTTTTAAACTCTACATTTTTTTTACCATATTTCAACAATTATTAATTGCTAACTTAAAGTTTTAATCAAGATTCACAATAATATAAATGCAATTTAAAACATATATACTAAAACTTTATATACGGGAGGCTTTGCTAGTCAGTTTTAGCTAACTAATAATTAGAAGATTAGGTGTAGCAGTAAAACAATTAACATTTAAAATTTTCTCTCTTTAATGAAATAGAACACAAATACATAAAGCTAATTTTGAAAATAACCAATACAATAACTTTCAGCATCAAGCTCAGTTTTACATTTATTATATTCTGCCTCACTTCACTTAGTGTTGTTTTAAATTTTAAATATATTGATTGTACTATTGTAGGCTCAGATTTTAACCAAGACTAGAACTTGTTGCAACCTGTTGTAATGGGAAATATTCAATAAGTTGGCATATAAGATAGCATTAACAAATGCTTGACTCAAGGTGAAACATAGATATTGAATAATTTAACACTAAATGTTAGTAAATAAAGTGTTAGTAAAATAAGCATATTAGTGAATTGATTGTTGGTGAAATACTATGTCTACAAAATGAATATCGGTGAAATAAGATGAATCCAAAAAAAAAGTTAAATGTAAAGAGTGGATTGGTAGAATTAGTATTTGATTTATTTAAATTATTGAATTGTATTAATTTTTTTTTAATTTTAATAATACATGTAATTTTAATTTAATAAATAAATTATAATAATTTTTAATGATAAAATATTGTACATAATTTTTTAATTATAATATAATAATTAAATTAAAATATTCTCATTGTTAATTTATATAAATATTATTATTAACAGACCATATTTTAAATAACCTAACACAGGTTGAATTAATGAATATTGGGTGTATACTGAAAAACAAATTTCTTGTTTATACTCAATGGCTGATATAGATCTGCCAAATGCTAAATATTGACAGCATATTGGCAAAATATTAGTAAGATATCAGAAGATAAATTGATATTAGCAATATAATAGCAAAATATTAAAATATTTCAATATCTTTTTTTAGACCCAGAATACTAAAGATAAGATATTAGAATATCCTAATATCATACTATTATTTTATTAATATATCTCATGATATCTTACCAATATAGTATAAGTATTTGGCAGACTATTGGATATATAACAGAAAATTTATTTTCTGGTATATATCTAATATTCATTGATTCAACTTGTGAAAAGAAAAAAATATATACAATTTTTTTTATCTTTTGTATATCTTTATTTATTTAGAGTGCTATTAGCATGTAAGTTGAATATCAGAATAATAAAAAAAGAAAAAACATATATAATTTGTTTATCTTTTGTATACTTTTATTTATCTAGAGTGCTATTAGCATATAAGTTGAATATCAGAATAGTAAAAGAAGAGAAAAAATATATATAATTCTTATATCTTTTGTATATCTTTATTCATCTAGAGTGCTAATAGTATATAAGTTGAATATTGGGATAGTAAAAAAATAGAAAAAATGTATATAATTCTTTTACCTTTTATATATTTTTATTCATCTAGAATGCTATTAACATGTAAGTTGAATATTGGAATAGTAAAAGAAGAGAAAAAATATATATAATTCTTTTACCTTTTGCATATTTTTATTCATCTAGAATATTAAGATAGTAAAAGAAGAGAAAAAAGATATATAATTCTTTTACCTTTTGTATATCTTTATTTATCTAGAGTGCTATTAGCATATAAGTTAAATATCAGGATAGTAAAAAAGAGAAAAATGTATATAATTATTTTACTTTTTACATATCTTTATTTATCTAGAGTACTATTAGCATATAAGTTGAATATTAGAATAGTAAAAGATGAGAAAAACGTATATAATTATTTTATCTTTAGTATACTTTTATTCATCTAGAGTGCTATTAGCATGTAAGTTGAATATCAGGATAGTAAAAGAAGAGAAAAAACATATATAATTATTTTACCTTTAGTATACCTTTATTCATTTAGAGTGCTATTAGCATATAAGTTAAATATCAGAATAGTAAAAGAAGAGAAAAACTGTATATAATTATTTTATTTTTAGTATACTTTTATTCATCTAGAATGCTATTAGTATATAAGTTGAATATTGGGATAGTAAAAGAAGAGAAAAAATATATATAATTATTTTACTTTTTGTATATCTTTATTCATCTAGAGTGCTATTAGCATGTAAGTTGAATATCAGGATAGTAAAAAAAGTGAATAAACGTATATAATTATTTTACCTTTTGTATACCTTTATTCATCTAAAGTACCATTAGCATATAAGTTGAATATCAGAATAGTAAAAAAAGAGAAAAAATGTATATAATTATTTTATCTTTAGTATACTTTTATTTATCTAGAGTGCTATTAGCATATAAGTTAAATATCAAAATAGTAAAAAAAGAGAAAAAACATATATAATTATTTTACCTTTAGTATACCTTTATTCATCTAGAGTGCTATTAGCATATAAGTTGAATATCAGAATAGTAAAAGAAGAGAAAAAATGTATATAATTATTTTACCTTTTGTATATCTTTATTTATCTAGAGCTATTAACATATAAGTTGAATATCGGAATAGTAAAAAAAGAGAAAAAATATATATAATTATTTTACCTTTAGTATATCTTTATTTATCTAGAATGCTATTAGCATGTAGATTAAATATCAGGATGATAAAAGAAGAAAAAATATATATATTATTTTACTTTTTATATACCTTTATTCATCTAGAATGCTATTAGCATGTAGGTTAAATATTGGGATAGTATTAGGAAACAAAAGGTATACTATTTTGTATCCAATATTTATATTTTAATTTACTATAATGCTGATATCTGTTAGTTTATTATTATTTTTTTTTCAAAATACAAATTGAGTAAATAATGGGTCAATAAAGGTATATCCCGTTATTTAACTATTATTTATGTATTTGACCTGTGATATCTAATAGAAACTGAGAAACTAGACTATACAACTGTAAAACTTATAAGAAGAACCTTATATACTCTTGTTGACCTACTACTTTTTTTCGAGAAAATTTTTATAAAAGTGGGTGATTTAGTTTACTTCCTCCAAAAGATCAATATCATGTATACCAAAACAGTTAGTATTGTTTATTTCCTAAATTTGCATAATGGGACAACAAACATATCAAGGCATATATCTCGAATGTAAAAGCTAATTAAATAATGCTCATTAGAAAATTTTAAAATTAGATTGTAATTGATTAAAATTATAAAATTATTATCAATTAATAGCACCCCTATTGAGTATAAATGATTACAATTATTAACGATATATATCAAAAATTCATAAATTATAATCAAAATTTGACAACGATTTTCTTGATAACTAGTAATTAGAATTAGCTAAAATTTTTACTGAAGATAGTATCGATATTCTTCTATAATATATATAAATTTTATCCAAATTGATCAAGTAGTTCCTGAGTAATCGTGTC
>CAJVPZ010003503.1:0-10946 GCA_910592135.1 Racocetra fulgida | reverse complement strand
TAATCATACACGAAGCTCTGTGGAAGTCCAAGTGAAGGTACACATTTTGTTTAAGGAATTCCCAGAAGGAAACTAGTACGGCAGAGTGCAGATACTACTATAGTGAAAAATGTGGAGAATACCGCCAACATTTGTGAAAAGGATTAGCTTTACCTAATATGGAATTATCTTTGGTGCAATAAAATTTAGATAAGGTGTGGCTGTGAAAACTACCTCCTTCAGTAGAATTTACCTCACAGGTATAGTAGCCTGAAGGTTGGACCAAGTATCTAAATTAAGGATCATGTGAGCAGAATAATATTAAAAATTAGAGTTTAAATAGAGACTCACAAGCGGGTCTTAGATATGACAATAAGTAGTGAACCTATGGGCAGAACCTTAAATAGACAATGGCTAAAGTTGTACGTGTGGCTTATTGTACTCTCGTTGATATGTTATTGTAAACCATTCTGTAAAAATACAGACTGCAGATACTTTAATAATAAAGGGAAACCTCCTGACCAATGAGGTCGTTTTATAAACCGTAAAAAAAATAAAATAAAAAATAAAAAAATATCATTAAATTTGATTAGATAGTTATCAAAATATCTTTATTTAAAGTTTTTAAAAAATTAAAATATAATAAAAACTAAGTCAATTTTTTTAACTTTGAGCAAAAATATTTTAGCAATAATCTGATTAAATTCAATAAAAAATTTTTTATAAAACTAAGTCAATTTTTTTTAACTTTGAGCAAAGATATTTCAGCAGTTATCTGATTAAATTTAATAAAAAATTTTTTATTTGAATTCTATGGATTTATAGAACTCAAATAAAACAAATTTTATCAAACTTAATTAGATAGTTGTTGAGATACTTCACTTTAAATTTTAGTATAATTTTTATTTTGACAGAGCAAAATCTGTATTGCATTTTATATTTTATTTAATTTAGTTAATCAATATAAATTTTACTAATTAGCAATATAGGTTTTACTTTATCATAATATTTTATAATTATTTTAAATTTTTAAAAATTTAAAATTTAAATATTTGCGGGCCGGACTGAGTGGGCCTAAAATTTAAATTTTTTAAAGCAGGCCGAGCCAGGCCAGCAAAAATTTTTTAATCCTAATTGCAGACCAGGCCTGGGCTACAAAATTATGAATTTGCAGGCCTCTACCAAGAAACTAAAATGATATTAAGAAACTAGAGCAATACCAAGAAACTAGAGTGATATCAGAAAACTAAAGCAATACCAAGAAACTAGAGCAACATCAAGAAACTAGAGCAACACCAAAAAACTAGAGCAATATCAGGAAACTAGAACGATCTCAAGAAATTAGAGCGATACTAAGAAACTAGAGAAACTAGAGCAACACTTAGAAATTAAAGCATTACCAAGAAACTAGAATGATACCAAGAAACTAGAGCAATACTAGGAAACTAGAGAAACACCAAGAAACTAAAGCAACACCAAGAAACTAGAGTAATACTAAGAAACTAGAAAATATTAAGAAATTAAAGCATTACCAAGAAACTAGAATAACACCAAAAAATTAGAGCAACATCAGGAAACTAGAGCGACACCAGAAAACTAGAGTGACACTAGGAAACTAGAGCAATACTAAGAAACTAGAGCAACACCAAGAAACTAGAGTAATACTAAGAAACTAGAGCAATATCAAAAAATCAGAGCATTATTAAGAAACTAGAATAACACCAAAAAACTAGAATGATACCAAGAAACTAGAGAAACTAGAGCAACACCAAGAAATCAAAGCATTACTAAAAAACTAGAATAATACCAAGAAACTAGAACGACACCAAGAAACTAGAATAATATCAAGAAACTAAAGCAACACCAAGAAATCAGTGTATTACCAAGAAACTAGAATGATATCAAGAAACTAGAGCAATACCAAGAAACTAGAATACACCAAAAGTTAGAGCAATCGAGAAATTAGAGTAATGCTAAAAAATTAAAGAAACTAGAGTGATATCAAGAAATCAGAGTATTATTAAGAAATCAAAGCATTACTAAGAAACCAGAACAATACCAAGAAGCTAGAACAACACTAAAAAACTAGGGTAATACCAAGAAACTAGAGTGATACCAAAAAATCAGAAATTAGAATAACACTGAGAAATCAAAGAATTATCAAAAAACTAGAATAATACCAAGGAACTAAAGCAATACCAAGAAACTAGAGTAATACCAAAAAACTAAAGCAACACTAAAAAATCAAAGCATTACCAAAAAACTAGAATAACACCAAGAAACTAGAGCCATATCAGGAAACTAAAGCAACATCAAGAAACTAGAGTATTACCAAAAGTTAGAGCAATTGAGAAATTAGAATAACACTAAGAAATTAGAGTAACACCAAGAAATCAGAGTAATACCAAGAATTCAGAACAACACTAAAAAACTAGAATAATATTAAGAAACCAAAGTATTATTAAGAAATCAAAGTGTTACCAAGAAACCAGAATGATATTAGAAAACTAAAGCGATATTAAGAAACTAGAGTGATATCAAAAAATTAGAAATTAGAGTAATATTGAGAAATCAAAGCATTACTAAAAAACTAGAATGACACTAAGAAACTAGAGCAACACCAAGCAACTAAATAATACCAAGAAACTAAAGCAACACTAAGAAATTAAGAAATTACCAAAAAACTAGAATGACATCAAGAAACTAGAGTGATATCAGGAATCTAGAATGATACTAAAAAACTAGAATATCACTAGAAATTAGAGCAATCAAGAAATTAGAGTAACACTAAGAAATCAGTGCAATGCTAAAAAATTAGTACAACATCAAAAAATCAGAGTAATATCAAGAAACTAGAGTAACATCAAGAAACCAAAGCATTAATAAGAAATCAAAGCATTATTAAGAAACCAGAATAATACCAAGCTAGAACGACACCAAGAAACTAGAGCGATACTAAGAAACTAGAGTGATATCAAAAAAATTAGAAATTAGAGTAATACCGAGAAATCAGAGCATTATCAAGAAACTAAAATAACATCAGAAAACTAAAGTAATACCAAGAAACTAGAGCAACACTAAGAAATCAAGACATTACCAAGAAACTAAAATGGCACCAAGAAACTAGAGCAACATCAGGAAACTAAAGCAATACCAAAAAACTAGAGTATACCAAAAGTTAGAGCAATTGAGAAATTAGAGTAATGTCAAGAAATTAAAAAAACTAAAGTGATATCAAGAAACCAGAGTATTATTAAGAAATCAAAGCATTATCAAGAAACTAGAACAACACTAAGAAGCTAAAATGACACCAAGAAATTAAAGCAATACTAAGAAACTAGAATGATATCAAGAAATCAGAAATTAGAGTAATACTGAAAAATTAGAGAATTATCAAGAAACTAGAATGATACCAAGATACTAGAGAAATACCAAGAAACTAGAGCAACACTAAAAAATCAAGGCATTACCAAGAAACTAAAATGGTACCAAGAAACTAAAGCAACACCAGGAAACTAGAGCAACACCAAAAAACTAGAGTATACCAAAAGTTAGAGCAATTGAGAAATTAGAGTAACGCCAAGAAATCAGAATAATGCCAAAAAATCAGAGCAATACCAAGAAATTAAAGTAACACCAAAAAATCAGAGCAATATTAAGAAACTAGAGTGATATTAAGAAACCAAAGTATTATTAAGAAATCAAAGCATTATCAAGAAACCAGAATGATACCAAGAAGCTAGAACGACATCAGAAAACTAGAGTGGTACCAAGAAGCTAGAACGATACCAGAAAACTAGGACAATACCAAGAAACTAAAATGATATCAAAAATTAGAAATTAGAGTAACACTGAGAAATCAAAGCATTATTAAGAAACTAAAATGATACCAAGAAACTAGAGCAACACCAAGAAACTAGAGCAATACCAAGAAACTAGAGCAACACCAAGAAACTAAAGTAATACCAAGAAACTAAAACAACACTGAGAAATCAGAGCATTACCAAGAAACTAGAATAACACCAAGAAACTAAAATGATACTAAAAAACTAGAGTAATATCAAGAAACTAGAGCAACACCAAGAAATTAGAGCATTACCAAAAAATTAGAATAATACTAAGAAACTAGAACAATACCAAGAAACTAGAGTAATATCAAGAAATTAGAGCAATACTAAGAAATCAGAGCATTATCAAAAAACTAAAATAATACCAAAAAACTAGAGCAATACCAGGAAACTAGAGTGATACCAAGAAACTAGAGTACACCAAAAGTTAGAGCAATTGAGAAATTAGGTTTACGCCAAAAAATTAAAGAAACTATATAGAGTGATATTAAGAAATCAGAGTATTATTAAGAAATCAAAGTATTACCAAGAAATCAGAATGACACCAAGAAGCTAGAATGATACCAAGAAGCTAGAATGATATCAAGAAACTAGGGTGATACCAAGAAACTAAAGTGATGTCAAAAAATCAGAAATTAGAGTAACACTGAAAAATCAAAGCATTATTAAGAAACTAGAATGACATCAAGAAACTAAAGCAACATCAAGAAACTAGAGCAACACCAAGAAACTAGAGCGATACCAAAAAACTAGATCGATACCAAGAAACTAGAGTAATACCAAAAAACTAGAGCAATACTAAGAAACTAGAGCAATACTAAGAAATCAAGACATTACCAAGAAATCAGAATGACACCAAGAAGCTAGAATGATACCAAGAAGCTAGAATGATACCAGAAAACTAGAGTGATACTAAAAAACTAGAGTGATATCAAAAAATCAGACATTAGAGTAACACCAAGAAATCAAAGCATTATTAAGAAACTAGAATAACACCAAAAAAACTAGAGCAACATCAAGAAACTAGAGCAACACCAAGAAACTAGAGCAACACTAAAAAACTAGAGTAATATTAAGAAACTAGAGCAACACTAAGAAATCAAGACATTACCAAGAAACTAGAATAATACCAAAAAATTAAAATAACTTCAAGAACTCAAAACACCAAGCAAGAATGACTTCAAGAAATCAGATCAAAATAGAATGATCAGCAACACCAAGAAACTAGAGCAGCACAAGAAATCAAAGCAATACCAAGAAATTAGAGTGACACCAAGAAATTAAAATAAACCAAAAAATTAGAGCAACATCAAATTAGAAAGACAAATGCTAATAAATAGAAAAAAGATTAATAAAAAAAAGTATACTTAATTTATACATATCAAATTTATGTAGATCTGGTGAAGTAAAAAATATATATGCGTATCTGGTATGTATATATATACGTACATATATATATACTATATACAAATCAGAGATTATAAGATTTATTTTCTGATCTTTTAAATCAAATTTTATTAACGTTCGACCAAAATATTGCACAATATCTTACATAATATTTCGTAATAATCTTACGAAATATTTCATAATTATATATTTTGCAATATTGCGCAATATATTGCGTAATATTATAACCTTTTTACCTTGTGTAATTTATTGCGCAATATTACGTATTATTAAATTTGTTAATATTGTTCTTATGCAAATAGGTGTGTTGTCAACAAAGTACCAAGAGTGTAAAACTAAGATATAAACTATTTTGGACTGGTTTTTGTAAAGATCAAGCTTTCTTTCTAGTAAATTCCTCTATTATATTTGGCATGCAAACTAAAAGGTTATTCTGAGAATACAGAATAACTAGATTGATATTAAGCATATTAAAAAAATTAAAGACTGTCTTTATACAACTATAAAACTTACAAAAAAGAATCTACAAAGTTTTATTAGCCTACTACTTTTTAAAGAAATTTTGTCAAAAAGTAGACATCTCAATTTACTCCTCCAAAAGATCAACATGTAATTTTCAAAACAGTTAGTGTTTACTTTCTAAACAGGTTGTTTACTTTTAGTAAATATGAAATCAATAAACATTCAAATTAAGCAATCAAGTATGTCTGAAAGACAACACAAATAGGTGATATACTTTGACTAAAAGAAACTGTTTAATAATACTTCAAGACTATTAGTACCTTCTAACTACTCTGTCTAGCTTAGACTAGTTTAGTTTAAATCTGTTAGTTTTTATTTTTTTTGAAGTTAGATAGCCATAATTATTAGAATAGAGTTAAATACAAAGCTTCTTTATCTTGTAATATATAATTTTTGTTAGCCCAATATAGGCTTATAATTATGACTATCAGATTTTTTTTTCTTTCGATATTTCTTTTTCCTCTTTTTTTAGTATTATATTAGTGCTAGTATTTTTTTATTTTTTTTTATTTACTTTTTTATAAGAAGATATTATTAGATTAGTGATATTTTATTATAGAGTGGTAGTCTGATATAGCTTTCTAGAATAAATAGTCTTTAGATTTACTGTAATATGTTTCTTGTAAATATATTTGTCTAGTGCAGCAGGTTGCTTGTAAGTACTCTTAGAAGTAATTGCGAGAAGTTAGATCTAAATATTAAGCTCAATATTTTATTCAATCTGCAACAAAATAATCTTAATAAAGAATCATTGACAAAACTCCAAAGTAAAAAAAAATATCAAAATTTTTAGTTTTTTTTATAAAACTTTTTTTTATTTAGATAATTTGTTTTGACCTCTTAAGCAAATTTGTTTAGCATATAATTTTATATACTTTGTGTTTCACAGATTTTGTTTTTTTATACTTTTTACTAAGTAAAAAATTGAATCAAAAGTTACATAAAAAATTTTTTATATAACCTAGTAAAAAGTTCAAAAAAATCCAAAATTAGCAAGATATAAAATATATAGAATTATGTGCTAAACAAATCTGCTTAAGAGATTAAAACAGATTATCTAAGTAGAAAAAAAGTTTTATATAAAAAAACTAAAAAAAAATTAATATTAGTATATAGCAAACTTTTTTTTACTAAGATAACCTTTTTTACTTTTTAATTAAAAGTTGTTTAAAGTATAATTTTATATATATTTATTATTTTAAAACTGTTAACATTTTTCTTTTAACAGTTATTTTTTCAAATTATATCAAAATTACAAAATTTTAATTCAGCATAAAACATATTTTATTTTTCTTTTTTTAATGTATTAATTCATAAAATTTAATTTAAAGTTAATATATAAAAGATAAAACATCTAAGTTTTAAAGTTTATAAGTAATTATATATATTTTTTCTATAATTTTATATCTAAAAAATTTATATCTAAAATTCTGTGAAAAATCAGATAACTAATATATAGTTTTCTTTTAATAAGCAATCTGCAAGATACTTAGACAAAAAAATTTTTATATCTAAATTTTACTATAAGTGTAAATGTGCAGCATCTCTATCTAAAACTTTTTTTACTAAGTAAATTACTCTTGAGCTTTTAATAAAAGTTGTAAAGTCATTAAGATATATTTAATAATGAAAAAATATTAAAATTAGCTTGGTAGTTTTTGAAAAACCTTAAAAAATTTGATTTTTAAAAAAATTTTATATATCAATAAAAGGTTTTTTAAAGATTTTAAAAAAAATTTTGTTCAGATATCTCGTAGATTAGCTATTAAATTATAATGACAATATGAAAAAACTTCTATTTTAACTTATCTAAATAAATATATCCAGATAATTTTAAAGAATATAAAGGAATTATATTTTAAACTATTGCAATTTGTTTGTTATGTAGAAATAAATTTATAATTAATAATGTAATTTAAAAAGGCATATAAAAAATAAGCAAATATATAAAAATAAAAAAAATAAAAAAAGCAAGTTATATTTACTACTATTGCAATTGCATCTAAATTAAAAAAAAAATTATAGACAACTAACTAAAATCATATACAAAAACAAACTTTTTTCTGGTCAATAACAACAAAAACCGAACTACAGCAAAATGTATAGAAAAGCAACAAAATAGATACTAAACTTGGTTCTATAAGTAGGAGCAGCTTGTTATCAATGAAGTTTAAATGTCTAAGCGTGATATATTGAGGAGCAGGCATCAAAAGAACAGACAGTTTTCTTTAGGATTAAGTTTTTTCTTCTTTAACAGACTCTCTAAAGTATTTGGTATCTAAACCAAAAGAGCTATTCTAGAAACAAGTCTGTAGAAGTAGCTAATGTGTACTCCTAAGTTGATAGAAATAGAGAAGCTAAACTATACAACTATAAAACTTACAAGAAGAACCTCATATACTCTTGTTGGCCCACCACTTTTTTTTGAGAAAACTTTTGTAAAAAGTGTGTTTTAGCTTATTTCCTCCAAATAATCAACATCACATGTACCAAACAAGTTGGTATTGTTTATCTCCCAAATTAGAACATAACAACAAACACATATAGATGTGCCTTGAATGCAATAGATATCCATACAAATGATGCTCCAAGACTCTGTTCTGACTTCTCTACCTTAAGTTGGTTAATAAAGTTTTTCCTATTAGACTTTTATTTTCATATATTAGTTTAGAGAAAAATAGAAGTAGAAACTAATTTGTTTAGTTAGTATGTAATTTTTTCAAGCTATTCACAAGCTTATAATAGTGGAATTAGAATAGGCAAAATTGCTTTTTGTTTTGTTTTTTTCGATATCCTTTTTTTTTTGTATTTATATATTTTCATCATAGCCCCCTATACCTCTGTATTTTTTTTAGTCTATTTTATGTTTTTTCTTATTTTGCTTCTTGATACAACAGGTAGCTGCCGGCTAATAAACAACAGAAAAAAGTCCTTAGTGAATTAAGGACCCTGAGGGAGGCCAAGAGCTACTGAGGCAGATTGTGCCTAGTGTATAAAATCACATAGGTGAGTCTTATTTTGGTTGTATCTCTATAGTTATAGATGAAGTTATTGTAATTTTTAAAAAACTAATACCATAATAAATAAGACAAGACAGCTGAATTAGAAAAAAAAAAGAAATTATAAAGAATTTAATCAAAACCTTTTTTTTAGAGCAGTAATATTTATCACTTTTTTTTTTATCAGAAGCTTATCTTCTTCTTCTTTCTTAATATATATTTTGATCAAGTCTTTATATATAATTTTAAATTTTTTATTGCATCTTCACTCTAAAAAATTACCTGATTTTTGTTATGTTTTTTAGCAAATATTCCCCTTAAAAAAGTAAATAGTTTACTTTTTTATTTAGAAAATATCTTAAAAAAGATGGAGCAATTCTTCAAGCCTCTATACTATATCAAATTTACTTACTTTATATATTTAATAATCATTTTTCTTTATTTCAAAATTTGTAGCAATAATAATAAATAAAACTACAGATAAATATTTTTGTAATATTGTAAATACTCTGTTTACTTTTCATCAAAATACAAAATTAATTTTAGTTGATTTTTTAAATTGCATTAATAATTCAATAGTTAGAGAAATTTAATTAACTCTTTTAGCTAAATATAATATTTTTTATACTTTATTAAAGTTATTTGTTTTTAATTCTGTAATATATATAAAAAAATATTATTATAAAGTATTAAAATTAGTTATACTATAGTTAGTTTATATGTTTTGTTGTATATATATTATTTTTTTTTACTTTTATAATGTTATATAAAGATAAATTTTATTAGGTTATAGTAATATATTTTTTGGTTAATAAAAATATATTTAGTTATATGTGCAACTTTAATTGCTTATTTAAATAGTCTGTTTAAAGGTTTTATACTATATACTACAGATAGATCTATAACTTAACTAGAATTTACTATTTAAACTTTTTAATATCTTCTATTCTGTATCACTTTACAATTATACTAACATATAACCTTGTACTGCTTCAATTGAAAGCTATTTAGATTAATATGTGCTTTATTACTTATACTCTTTCTTTATAGATAATTCTATAAGTTTTCTATACTATTGAATTACCTCAGGAGAGATGTAATAAGTACTTTTTAATTTTTCTATATTCTAGATATTTTTAAATTAGGCTTAGAATACTTTCTGCTATAGTCAAGACCAACATTAGTAATTAGAACTAACTATTTTTTTTTTTATTTTTTTTTTTCGGTGTTAAGGTGAGGTCATGCCTCTTATATCTTTATAATTAATTCTTAAGTTTGTATACTACTATACAACCTTGTTGCTCACTCATGCACCTACTAACCGAACTAATTTTCGAATATGGGGCTCAGACTACTTTATCTGTGACCTAAACCTACCAGAGTATTCCATATCCCACCTCTGTATTACTTGGTTTTTGTGCTTCACAACTAACTAATTCTAGTTATACAACCATATTCCCCCCATAACCCACAATCAAACCTCAGTGACTCCCAATTTGGTTTATTCGGGTAATTGGTCCCTAAAGGCCTTCCAGATTGGTGTGCCTGCTGAGAGCCTCTTATATACGTATCTCAAGCCAGGTCCCTGCTGTCTAGTTAGATTCACCACATAACAAAGTTGATACTACCTGACGGATTAGGACTTATCTTGAGTTTGCGCTGACTGAGTTACACTGGTTTGTATTCCTTCATTTCTATAAATGCCTAATCCTTCCACTCATTTGCACAGGCACTACTAATCTGTATCTCAAGCTAGAGACCTGCTGCCACTACCGGTTTGCCATCAACAGGTCTTTTATCGTCCCTTTTTTGGTCTTTCAATTAGAGCTAACTATTAAACTATACAATTCTAATATTTTGTATATATATTATTAATTTTATTTTTTATTTTTTTTTACTTTGGCTGACTTGCTAATAATCTTTTATTAAGATTATTTTGTTGCAAGTTGTATAAAATGTTGAACTTAAAATTTAGGTCTGATATTTTACAATTACTTCTAAGAGTATTTATAAATAATTAGCTAACCGAGCTTAAAACGGCGAGCGCAACTACAGAAGGACATTTATCTAAATCATTATCAACATCATCCAACTCCTATGATTTGGAAATATGTTATAACAAATTTCTTACTTATTACCAACTTCCTTTATTAGACGAACCACAAACTGTTAATTCTTTCTTACAACATTT
>CAJVPZ010003502.1:0-10946 GCA_910592135.1 Racocetra fulgida | reverse complement strand
GGTGAAAAATCCCGTATTTAGTTTAGTTTTTCTTCATTTTTCCCTTACCCCATTCTTTTCTTGTTTGTATTTTTTTACCGTATTCCTCTATACCTCTGTGTTTCTTAAAAATTTTTTCTTTTTCTTTCACTTCCCTACGAGAAGATGTCATCAGATTGGCAATATCCTATTGTAGGGCGGTGGTCAGACGAGCTCTCTGGTTAGAGTATATTTTATATATATCTCACCAGTGCGGCAGGGCGCCCATAGACGCTCGAAGGCGTAGTAGCTATAGGATGTCAGGACTTAAGTTTTATTGTATTAGCATTTTCTATGAGATGATGACTGTAATAAACAGTGTCACTGGCGCGATCTTGCCTAAGTGGAAAAAAAAAATATATATATATATAATATAATATAATAGGTTGACAAGAGAAATTCAAAAATTAAGAAGGCAAATTAGAGTCTTAAATAACCAAATTGCTGGGTTAAATAGAACTATTGAAGATCAATAAAAAACAATAATAGACTCAGTTGCAAGAAATTGGCCAAGAGAACAGCAATATGATTGATTACTTATAGAGAGAAATAGACTTCGAGCAAGATTAGAAGATGCAGAAGAGGAGCTTTATCTAGAAAGAAAAAGAAGAGTTTATGCTAAGAATATACATGCTACTGAAATAGGTTTTCAAAAAACCCCTATTTTATCTCTATTAGAGCAATTTAGACTTTTTATATGCAATAGCAAATTTAATTTAGATAGTTATGTTCTTTATATTTTTATTTTTTCAAAAAAAGTTTCGTCTTTTAAGTAAAATAGGTTAAAAACAATTTTGTCTTTAAATTTTAATTTTGTATTCCAAAATCTAAAATAATTTCGTCAGCATGTATAGCTGAGAGTAGAAGAAGAGAAGGGTTGGAAGAGATAGCAGAAGATATGTTTGATAATATAGAGGAAGGTTCAAATAATACAATTGAATAATATTTTATAAATAAAATTTTTTTCTTTTTTTTTTAATTGATAATAAAAATATTTTTAAAATTTTGTAAATAAATTTACTAAATAATAAAATAAATTGTATTTTAATATAAAGTTAATAAAAGTAGCAAAAATAGAAAATATAAAAATTTGTAATGATTTTTATATTTAATCTAATAAAGTTTTTAATATATTACTTAATTACAGTCTACTCCCTCTATAGTCACCTTCTCTATAATTACAAAATAAATATAATCATGGTTTTATTTTTATTAATCTTTTTTATATTATTTATACTTCTATATAGGCACAATTACTTATCATCAAGAAATTTTTAAATAAGGTAAATATTGATTACTATCAGCAGATGTGATTGGCATCGATTTATATCAATTATAATTGATTTTAATTATTTAAATTTAAATGATTGCAATCGATTGTAATCGATTCTAATCAATTGTAATTAATTCTAATCAATTATAATTGATTCTAATTAATTGCAATCTTTTAGTTTAAATGATTACAATCAATTATAATCGATATTAATTGATTTTTTTTTTTTGGTATTCAGGTAGGATCTTGCCTATAACTTTATTTATTGTTAATATCTTCATTATATGTATTACTACATTTTTGTATTTACATATATCAAGTACATCAAGCTCAGACTCGGATCCTATTGGTTATCTACACTCTGGCCAAAACCATCACTTGCGTGATAGGTGTTCCCATCTGCTATCTGGCCACCGATCCATTATCTGCGATCCAAATTTATCGGAGCAGTACATCCTTATGGATAGCACTTACCCAGTATTTTTCTACCCTTCACTAGTTCTATTTTGGTACACTTCCCCATGACATCATTCACCGCATCTCTCATACCACTTATATCTAAGCTCCCAAATTTGATAGTTCCTTCTGAGATATGGTCTCGTAGCCTCAAGAGCTACTTCTAATCTTGGTTATCTTCAGCTAGTCTGCCCAGGTAGTATCATGAAGAGGATCTCATACTGGCCCAGATTAAGCTTCATCATTAACACCTAGTTTAGTTAGTATGCTGCTGATTCCCATTACCTTATAGATAGATACTCCTATGTGTTGGTGCAGGCTCACTGTATTGCATTATAGGTTACCCATAACTTCTAGATTGCGGATTTCGTATTACTTCTCTTCCATAGTTTGAGCTATAGTGTTCCGGTGCCCTGATATTTTAGGTTACAAAGCTTTAGGGATCTAGACCTAGTTGCAGCTTGTGGTCTATAATACTTCCAATTTCAGTATTTGGTGTTCCTTATCAATTTCTGGTATACAAGCCCGATTTGTACAATTGTACTACCAGCCCAATGAATTCAGCCATTTTGAGTTTTTATCACTACCCTGAGTTTTAGCCTTCTCGCTCTGTCCTTACAAGCTTTTCCCTTAATAGACCAAGTGGCTTGGGGTCAGAGATGCTTTCGAACTCTGAATGGACCAATCCTTTACCACAAGTCGTCCTCGTATTCACCACTTTTCTCACTACTCCAGTTTTGTTATCGTCATGACACTCTCTTAATCAAGTATCTCAACCGCTAAAGATGTTGGTGCTGCCCCGATCACCCTAATTGAGGACTAATATGCACAACCTTTTGTATAACAAAACCTTCCATGACCTGTCATACGTAGTGCCACCACTCCACGATTGGATCTCCTTCTAGGAATTTCCTTTTTCAGTTTTATACTTACACTTAAACTTAACCACAGTGCTTCGCATTCAATTATAGCCCCTTATTAGGTTACAGAAGCTAAAAATCCTAAGATTTTGCCTCCAGCCCGACTTGAATCATCGACCTAGTCTGTGGAGTTTGGCAGCTTAACCGCTAAGCTATAGGGCCCAAACTCTTCGATATTAATTGATGTCAATCACCTCTGCCAATGGTAATTGATATATATCTTATTTAAAAATTTTCTGATAATAGTCACTATTAGTAATACGAATAGCTAGAACTGAGCCGTAAGCTGAATGGCTAAGCTGAGCTGATCATCAGCTCAGCTATGGGTCTACTAATAAGGTATCAACTAGTGATATAAATCGAAAATCGATTAATCGGTTAGTTGGCTGAGTTGTCAACTAATAGATTAACAATTTTGACCCAACTATTAATCGATTAACTAACTAATCGATTAATCGATTAACTATTAATCGATTAATCGCTTAATCAGTTAGTTGGTTTTATTTTAATTAGCTTTTTAATAAAATTTTTATCATATTTATATTCAGTATTATTATTAAATTAGGTCAACTAAACAACTAATCGATTAATCGATTAATCAACTAATCGATTAATCAATTAGTTAGCAATAATCGATTTGTAATCGATTTTTTAAAAAATTTTTAACCAACTAATCGATTTCAATATTTGTTTTGATTCATATCATTAGTTCGACTCTAAAAATAGCTTAGCTAAGACCTTTGAAGCTAATCATTGGCTCAGCTATAAATCTACTAATAAAGTATTGGCTCTTATTAGCCAATAGTAGATAATCTAGTATCATGTATTTAACTTTATTGTATGAGGGTGATCAGCTTATAAATGGCTCGGCTTTAGATGTAGAGCTGAAGGATTAGCTTAGCTTAGTAAATATTAGCTGTGAGCTGAGCTGTTCATATTACTAATCACTATCACATTTTTTTATTAATCAATTATATAATACTATATAAAATTACCTTCTATAAAATCACACTATAAATAAAAAAATTAGATAAATTTTATCTTTTATTCAATTTATTAGTGTAATAATTCTAATGCATCTTTAATTTTTATAGATTATGACATAACTACTTTTGGTTATTAAGCTTAACCAGCCTTATACATACATACATTTATATGTAGTAGAGATATTATAATTGATCACAATATTAAAATGTTTTAATTTGTAATATGGAATCAGTATTAACAAGAATATTAATGCAAATCAGTAATGTTTAGGCTTTGTCTTATATTCTTAAAAGACAAATATAATATTGTTAAAGCAAATACAGTCAGATCTCTCTAAATGTATTATAGCAAGACTATATATAAAAATTGAGTCAAACGTACATTTAGAGGGTACTGCATTTAGAGAGGTAAACTATAAATGCTATATTAGTTAGCACCAAAGTAAGATATACATTTAGAGAGATATAAATTTAGAGAAGTTGCATTTAAAAAGGTCTGATCATATTTTGCTATTTGAATATATTTTTATTACTACATAGTATTTAATATTTAGGCTAATATTTTTTTATTTTAGATCAAAGCAGTATTTTTTATTTTCAATAAAGCATTATTCTTTCACAATTTGATAACCAGAACCGCTTTCAATATTCCAACTAAATAAAACAAAAAAAATATTGTATCAAAAAAAAAACAAAAAGAATATTGCATCAAATAAAATAAAAAAAAAAGAAATTGAATTTAAAAAATAATGAACACAATATCTACAATATTAGGATTGTTGAAAAAAGATAAGATTGAAGTCTGTTTTTTAGATTTATCTTTTTATATTGCTATTCTTTGAGCTTTTTCTGTAACACAATTAACCTATTCTTATTGAATCTTTTTTTAATGTTGAGGCCCTCTTAGTATCTTATAACTTTTTCTAATATCTTAACAGCCTCTGTTATAGTTATCAGAGGTGGTGGTTCTTCTTTGTCATTATCCTCATCATCAGTTTTATTATCATGAAATTCATCTATTACTATTTCAATAATATCTTCATCCATTAGTACATCCTCTATCACAGCTGGTTAGTCAATTATTTGAATATATTCTTTACTATTATTTGATAATTCTTAAACTATCAGATTAGTTTCAGCTAAAAGGTCTTCAAATAATATAACAGCATTATTATTATTAATGGTCTTGTTATGAAGTTTGTTATTTAATTTATATTCCTCTGGCTTGTCTGTTTCTAGCATAATGTTGGTAGCTCTCTAGCAATTCCTTATGGTGTTTTCACTAACTTCACATCAAGTATTAGAGATAAAACAATGGCTTTTTTCAAGAAAAGTTTTTTATATAATAACTGTTAATATCTAATAATTTAAAATAATATTAAAGATTTTATTTTTTATAATTTTTACAAAATTTTATAATACAAAAGCAATTGTTTACAAAATTTATTGCTGCAACTGATATTAAAATTTGGATCTAATTGATATAAAGTTTTTAAATTTTTTTGAAATGTTTTTTTTTCAGTTTTTTTTTTTAGGCTTGGTTAGAATTTTGGATTAGAATTTATAATTAAAGTGTATTTGTAGATTTTAGCAAGGCTTATATTTTGAGACCCCCAAATTTCAACATCAGCTGTAATATTTATTTTTGTTAGTTTTTTTTTATTACACCTAACCTGAATAATTAAAAGTATAATAAAACCTCTATAAGTGTATATACGTATTTGGAATTGTTGTATATCAATTTAAAATATGCTTCAGATCAAAATAACTATAATGCCACTAATATTTACTCCTACTCTAATATAAAATTTCATCCTAATCCTACCCTAATATAGGATTTTACTCTAATTCTAATAAAATTTAATATTTAAATTTTGATTAGATACAAATTTTAGTTTGATATATAATATATATATCTTTGGACCCAAGTTTGAGCATTTATTTAGAGTGTGTGCATCTATAGAGGTTTTACTGTAAATTCTTACCTCTGATCCTTATTTTTCTCAAATTGGTCAAGCAAATAATGACAATATAGATTCTTATATTTTGATTTAAAACTTTTAATTATATTTGAAGGAAATGTATAGTAATATTTGTAAGACAAAAATTTTCTGAATTTCATCTTGATTAGCTTGAATGAGTAGGATTGGATCTTTGAGATCTTTATGGTCTTTCTTAAGACCTTCCTTAGAGCCTTCTTTAGAGCCTTCTTTGGGACCTTCCTTGTGGTTCTCTCTGGAGTTTTTGTTAATCTTTAATTTTTTTAGTAAAATCTTTTTCTGATGATAATTTCTTAGTATTATCTTGAACTTCAGCCATATTATTTGTTCCTGGAGTTATATAAGAAGCTGCATTATTAATGAGAAGCAAAATCTTCTTACCTTGGATATGAAAATCTTTGTCAATAAATTTTAGACATTTTTTCTAAATATCATTTCTCATCTATATTTTTTTATTATTCTAATAAGTTACTGGTAGCCGCAATATGTTTATTCTGTTAAAAGATCATGGCTTTTTTAGAGGTGCTAAGGGGGCATCTATAAATAATGTTATATATCCCACATAGAACCTCTTGACCCCTCCAGACTATATAAAAAAAATTAAAAATCTGTATATTTATATATAAATTTTTATAAAATCTTAATTATCTTGTGATCCAGTAATCCAAATTAGATAAATTTGGTACCTTTAGATTCCGCTCAGTGAGAGAAATTCAATGGTATCAAAATTATTTAATTTGGATCTCTGGATCAAAAGATATGAGCAAAAAACTGTCAATTATATAGTAATTACATATAAAATCATATAGTCAATAGTTTTTTGGCAATATCTTTTGATCCAGCAATCCAAATTGAATAAATTTGATACCATTGGATTTCTCTCAGTGAGACGAATCTAATGGTACCAAATCCATCCAATTTGGACCACTGGGACATGAGATATTAATATTTTTATAAAAAAATTATGTTATTTTCTTTCGATCTCCCCTTTACCTTAGCAAAAAAACATAAAAAACATTATTTTTGTGAAACTCCTCTCTCCTCTTGTATAACATTATTTATGGATGCCTCCTAATGACTAATGACTATAACTTGTTAGCACTAATTGAGTTAGAGCAAAGTAGCACTGTTATTCTTGTTTTATTCTAAAAAAAAACTAAGAAAAAAAAAATTATATAGAAAAAAAAAAGAAAAAAAAAATATATAGTAAAACCTCTAAGTGCATCTTCTTTAGGCACAGTTCCATTCATTTCACTAACAATCAGTTTACCTACAGTATGATTTACCAATATTTAATTCACTGACAAGTTTATTTCACTAACAATACGATTTACTGACAGTCATTTTATTAATAAAGTAATTCTGATCATTGTCATTAGAGTTAGGCTAGAATTAGAATTAAAATTAGTGAAATTTATAAAAAAAACTTATTAGTAAAACATAATGTCAGTGAATTGTACTATCGGCAAAATAACTTGATAAATTGAATATTAGTAAATCGTACTGTCAGTAAATTGTTTTTCGGTGAAATAAACCAGATCCTTCAGGTTTATAGTAAAAAAAAAACAAGTTATACATATAAAAGGATGTATATTTATAGAGAGCAAAATATACAGTATAATGCTTTTTATAAGTTGAGACCAAGCTCTATCGTGTATTGAGAGAAAATAGTGTACACTTATAAAACATGCACTTAGGGAGGTCTTACTATTTTTTTTTTTTTTTTTTACTATATATTTTTTCCAGTAACCTTTTTTTTATTAGAAAGAGTTTGATTAGAGAGTAAATAGTAAAATAGACCTGTTTTATTAGCATTATATATATTTTTAGGGCTATAATAAAACAGAAGTTCTTGTAATTTAATTTGTTCAGCAGATAAGCTTGCTAGTGATGCACTTGCTATCTCATCATGCATTACAATTTTTTTAACCTATTATATTTCTTAAATTTAGTGATCTACACATTTGAAAATACAAATGATTTTTCAGGTATAGCAAGTGCTTGTGCAAATTGATGACCTTTTTCTTTTATTAATGCCTCTGATATAATTATTTCTTCTGCTATAACTCGCTCTATCCACATGTTCATAGTGAGTTTCAATATAGGATACTTCACAAAATAATGATGAAAAGTATTTTCAAACTGTACATCATTATCTTTAAGTTGTTGATATTTATCTATTTTTTTTAATATCTTTGATATGGTTGTATGATTAATTTTCAAATCTGAATAATGCTTTATGAACTCATCTGCAATTTCTTGTTATTTATAGAATAAATTTTGTTTTACAAAATTGCAAAAATTTTTTTTTTGTTTGTTGCTAATACAACAATATATCTTTTTAGATACAAACTCAGAAGGTATATTACTAACAATAATTATAGCGAATTGGTAGTTTAATAGTATTTATCTTTTAACAAATTTGTAGAATACTATAAAAGACATGATAAATTCTTTGGACTTTCAACATGCCCTTTTATTATTATTGTTTTTTTTTTTTTAAAAAAAAAAAAAAATTTAAATGATTGATGGCTTATGATAATACACAAAATATAGTATTAGCATATTATGTTTGCTTGAACTTGGATTAAAAGGTTGAATTATTAGCACTTTTTTATATTCGATCAACTTTACATATATATACATATATATATATAAGGTGCAAACATATTATTATTGCTACCTACAATCCAAATTGACAATAATTTTGTTCACAGACAAGGCAGGCTATTGTAATTCAGAATCACACCTGAAAACTTGGGTTAAAATCCAGAGTTCAATACTTTACTATACCTGCTACTATGATCACTTTTTTTCAATTATTTTTTTATACAAATTTAATTATAATATTTGCATTACAGTATGACGCATTTTAAGTATTAACTTTTTAGAACTTAATTATATTTTTTTTATCATTTTATATTAAATAGAGATAAATTAGCTCTGGTAAAGATGAATAAGAGTAAGTTTTTTTAACTAGCCCTATGGCTCTATTCTTGAAACCAGCTTAAGCTGATATTATAATAGTCAAAGTGGGCAGCTAAATTTTAAAAAAAGTATATTATATATCTGATTTTATTGATCATAATTTAAGTTATTTATTAACCAATAAATAGTAAATTTAAAGCACTAAGAACTGTTTTTAAACTGGAATCAAAAGATATTAATAAACAAGTTGTATAGGAATGAATTGACCAAGGTGGCTATAAAAAATACAGGTCATGTAGATAGAGCTTTTTGCCACAATTGCAGCAGATAAATCAGTATTAGATCTATAGTAGATTTATAATATTATTGCTAAATACAAAAGCTTTGTATCTGCATTGCATTTGTAATTATGCTAGTGGCACCATTTACATGACCTATATTTTTTATAGCCACCTTAATCGATTCTATAAGAATGAATTAGAAACATTATTGTTTAAGAAAAATGTAATTATTTTGCTTAAGAACTTCTGATTAAAGGTTAATTTAGTAATAATAAGAGAGTTGAATATATATAATCTGTAATAAAAAACACAGAGAACAAAAGTATTCATGTGGGTTGAATGTTTTTGTTATAGGGCGTATGAATCTGGTTAGTGTCCAGACTTATACAATTTCAGAGATTTTTCATTGTTCAAACAATAAAAAATCTATGAAATCATATAAGCTTGGATACTCTAAATTTGATATAAATGTACAGATATATATACAATAATATTATTTAATTTGGCATTTACTTTATCATTGAATTTAACTAATAATGTGATTGTTGAAATAAATCCAGATTTTGATTGATTTAAATTTAAAGTTGAAGAGCACTAACTAAATAAAAAATAAATTCAGGTTCCAAACTCTAATTCTAAATCTTTACAACAGTTTATTATTCCTTTTAAAACATTATTTAAATTAAAAAGCTAGTATATAAAATAGTACAACTAGATTTTAAGTACAAAAATATTTTGACCTGCTAACACTTCGAATCATTTTATTCATATTAATTATTTTATTTAGCTCTGAATATAAAGATTATTTATTAGTTATTTGAATTAAAATAAGCAAACCGGTTTATAAATCAAGAACATATATACTTATTTACTATTTTATAACATTTTTCGAATCATTTCATCTCCATTTAACTCTAACTGTTTCACAAATCATAAATATTTATTTGCCGTTCCATTGTACCTTTTAAATGATATAAGAACCTTCATTTAAGATTAATGAATATACTGTATATAAAAGATTTTAATATTTGATCTTCAATGCTAATAATTATATTAAAATTTTTATTGTTAAGTTCTTTTAGAGGTTTTGATATTTGAAATCTGTTTCTTTTACAAATGCATTTAGAAGTAACTAGAAAATAGTTACACAGCCTATAAATATAAAAATTATTTATTGCAAGAATCAAATCAGCAAATTATATTTACTTACCCTTTACAAATCTTTCTTATACTTTAGTATATCCTTTACTCAACTCTGGTTTCATGCCATTCTAAATAGTATAAATAAATGCATAATTCTTCATCTTTCTATATTGCTCAACCTATGCTACTGTAAGTTATATTGTTTTTTAAAAATTAATAAAAGTGTAATAGTATATAAATTAGTTACATATCTGAAGAATTGATTTGATCAACCAATTAAATGAATATTCTAACAAGTAAAAGTGGCAGAATATTTTGACACAGGTAGGTAATTTGGTGTATTTGGATTTTTTAACCATATCCCATTAAAGAGCACTCAAAATTAAATTATATTTGTATTATTCAATTTATCTCATTGAGATGATTCAAATTATATAAAATCATATAATTCTAATTACTGAATTACAAAATAAATGAAGGTCAAATATTATAGTTATATATTCTTCATGTATTCAATTTTCTCATCATTCAAACAATATTCAAATTATCACAAAATTCTAAAAAGTAGTGCAGAATATCATAATATTGACCATCCTGAATAAATCAATATAAATTTTTCAGGAAGTTGAAGAATTATGTTTTGGAAAAAAGTTTTAATCATATTAAATTGCAGAAACTACAAAATGGCATTACAGAATTTCACAGAATTAGTAAAATTATAAAATTTAGCACATTGAATTACAGAACATGTTTTTAACTATATACAGAAAATCATCATCTCTGGAATGTGCAGTAATACAACACGAAATACAGTACCCCAACCTTATATCAGGAAGAATAAAATCATATTATAGTTTAAAAATATTTTTTTTTTATAATTCGGCAATCCTGCCTTTGTTTATTTGAGATTAAGCTATTCAAGAATTATACATTTCTATCTT
>CAJVPZ010003501.1:0-10947 GCA_910592135.1 Racocetra fulgida | reverse complement strand
TGCATAAAATCTGTACTATTGATTTTTACTATAATACCTCGCATATGTTTGATTAATTAGTATATGAAATACCCCAATGCTTTATGGCCAAAAAGCATGCCCATACTTACCGTGAGCGTTATTTCGAAAATTGCGCCCCCTAAAAATAATATATATGGCTTCAAAATAACGCCCGAAATAACGCGCATCTTATAATAAGGGGTACTTATTTACAACAAATGCTCCGGAACTAGATTCACTTAGTATTAACCTAGCTCCGAAACATTTTTTGTTTTAGACAGAAGCTTCAAAATAACGCACAGATAAGCGTTATTCCGCGAAAATACGGTAACCCCAACCTGACCCTAACCCTAACCTATAGAAACTTTAGCTCATAAAATATATATACTGTATATATCCTGTTACACCTAAAACCTACCTCTTATAAGTTTGGTATAACGATTCTACTTTAGCGACGGATATGTTAGACGAGTGATAACAATGCCGTGTTTATGCTTAAGTAAAATATATGATTTATTGCAGTTATGAAAGAGACGAACGGCTAAATATATATGAAGATATAAGTAGTCGTATTAATATGAGTTTACTCTTTATTACTTTGTTGTGTGAGAAAACCACTGATTTGGAGGGGATAACAGGGCTATTTATACATGTTCTTGGACTGGAAATATTATATATCGATTATACTAAATCTATTCTATGGAATAATTGATGTGCAAGCGAATATAATTAATACATATGAAGAACTAATAACAGTGAGGTAAATAATAGAACGGTTGGAACTAGTAGAAATTGTAGGACTGGTAGAATGGGTAGAATTGATAGAAAGGGTAGAATTGGTAGAATTGGTAGAATCTATAGATTTCTTTATATCATTTGTCTCGTGATATTACAGACAGTCGTGATTGACAAGTTTTGGGTTTAACAATCCTATCAAATACTAATCTGATTGGCCAAGATAACATAGCGAGCATTAAATTTGATTGGATGATAGAATGGATTTTGAATAAGGAAATACCCTATTTCTAATGAGATACGTTATTGTGGAGTTTGGATTTCCTTATCAAAATCGCAATTTAAAGTTTAGAAGTTGACTAACCAATAAAATTTTTACTATATCACAGGATGATCTACAATTACTGAATTACAATGAAAGCTCGTCATGTTGCGTATGTTGTGATTGGCTGGTGTCATAATTTACGATAGCAATAATTACATAAGAATGTTTTAAAATATATAATCATGTTTTTTAAGATCATGTTTTAAATTATTTGCCATCCCTATATCGGAATTTTATGTCGGGATTTTGATATCAGGATTTAACGACCCTAGCATGACCACAACCGGTATTTATGACTATTTAACATCGAATGTATAACTGATCAAGTAAATAATGCAATCGAAAAAATACTGAATTTTTTATCGAAAAAAAAGCGAAATTGTAAACTGCCGTATAAAAGGCCCCAACGCATCAGACTCCCTATATATTATACCCGGGTCTATAATATGGGATAAAGTTTTGGTAAAATGTAAAGACCCGGGGTATACAAATAGGATTAAGTACTAATGATCAGTAATTCAACTATCATTAACCTCCCAATTATCAGACCCGTACTCATACAAGGACCCATGAGTCTAGCAATAGGTTTTAAAATTGATGAAATGTATTAGACCCGGGTCTTTTATACGGCAGTGTTGGCCTATGACCCATTATGTCCTATTGGCTAATTATAGACTATGCCTTATAACCTGTTATGACCTAAAATGGCCAACACTGGTTTACAGTGCTAATTTTCTACCCTATTAGACCATACGAAGTTAATTTTTTGGTTCTCATAAAATTTGAAAAATGACCCGGCAACCCGGCTTTTAATTTTATTTTCAAAAATTATATATATACAGTATATATATAAAAAAGCATATAAAAATTTTTATAGACTTTTAAAAAAACTCCACCCGAGTAGTAAATATTGTCAAAAATTGTGAAACTTGAGCCAGATTATGAGAACCAATTTATTAAGTTTGTATGGCCTTAATACAATTGAAACGTTTATTATTTACAGAAATGTTTTAACCGACTTTTTATTTCTTGGTACCTTTCTTTTTTAGGAAAAAACAAATATTCAACACAATCATTTATTTAGGTAATAAAATAGATTATTATTTCGCCCATTCCATGTTTTTGGAAGACTCTTCGCATGCTTCTGTCATTTATCATTTTTTAAATCAATATGAATTTTTAATGGGTACGTATTGTTTTATAGAAAATAATTTCACAGACATTTTATTTTATTTCATAGACAATTCATAGATAATTCATAGATAAGCTCATTTTGAAGACAATTAATTTACAGCCAGTTATTTTATAAACAATCTTTGTAAATAACTTTTATAATTAAATTATCCAAAAAGGACCAATAGATCAGGAGGTATTCACTGTTAAAGATTGTCTATGAAACGAACTGTCTGTAGAATAAACTCTTCAAAATGAACTTGTCTATTAATTGATTGTCTATGAAATGAAATGTCTATGAAATGATTTTCTATAAAATGATACGTACCATTTTTAATATTAATCGTTTTTTATTGTAAAAGATCAAAAGACTTTTCAAGGGTTACGCCTCACTTCACTGCCACTCATTTCGTAGAAGTAACATTTTCACCGACATTTCATCGACAAGTTTTTTCATAAATTCTATTAGAACTTAACGACAATGATCAGAATCATTTCGTCGGTGAAATAAACTGTCGATGAAATAAACTGTCGGCGAAATAACTGTCGGTGAAATAAACTGTCGGTGAAATAAACTGTCGGTGAAATAAACATGTCGGTGAAATAAACATGTCGGTAAGTGTTAGTGAAATGTTATGTCTACGAAATGAGATCGGTGAAGTAAGCCGATAACTTCTATGTGAATAAAGTACAATTAATAATTTATAATTACATTAAATCTCGTGAAGGATTTTTTAATATTTCTAATTCAATTTCAATCCACTTCAACTATATTATTATATTTACCCACTTAGTTTGTTCAGCTTCTATAAAATAATTCGCATTTCATTGAATCTAAATTGTTGGAATTTTAATTTTAGTAAATTAATGGGTATAGGAATTTGTAATAAATAAATACAGTATACCCTTCGAAGATAAAACATTCATTTTTCCAATAATGATATACAACTGCTTATTAAAGAATAAGATCAAAGAAATATGCATTGCTTATTATATATTGACATTCGTCTGTTTTTTGATACTTCAAATAAATCTGTTGGTTTTTGATGTATAGCAAACCAAAGTTTTTGATATTTAGTTACGTAAAAAAGAAAATCAAGTTTTTTCAGATTATTGATGCATGTATTACTGAAATTGTCATATTAATCAAGTTTTTTTTTCAGATTATTAATGCATGTATTACAGAAATTGTCATATTAATCAAGTTTTTTTTCAGATTATTAATGCATGTATTACAGAAATCGTCATATTAATCTTACAAAACTGATCTTGGTGGTTCGTGTTGTGCCGGGATTCTGGGGTAAAACCTTTAGAGAGAACTAAGGATGAAGATTTTAAAATATAATTATTGTTCGCGTTCGGCTAAGTGGATTCTTAGTTCTCTTTAAATTGTGTCTTAAAATAACGCCCCTAGACGTTATTTTGCAATGGTATATAGTAGTGGTAAATGACGTACTTTTATACGTCAGGTCAATAAGGTCAATAAGGTCAATACTTAAGTTTTGTAAACGCGTCATAGTGGCTTTACAGTGAATCTAAGGTTCTGCAAGTATTGGCACGCGCACTATTAAACAAGTGCCCCATGGCACTGTCTTGTGTTTGTACGAGCATTTACAGAATCCTAAAAATGTTGATAGGAACTGTTTTATTTAAAGCATGATATTTCATATACAGTATATTCTATTTAGCTATGTACTGTTAAATAGAACCACTTTAAACTCTATAAATTCTATAAAATCAGCACGTGTATTTACTAATAATTCGGATTCAGATTAAAACAAAACAATCAAAAAAAATATTGTTTTGTGAACACATTACACAATTAAGATATTATGCATCGTCTGATCTGCAATGCAATTGTTAATCCAAGATATAAATGTACCAAATATTCTTCCAAATAATTTATTTTTTTTTTCGACTTTCTTTGATCGACAAATGATGAACTATATTCTTATTCCCAAAGATTTCCAAATATCACCTTTAATAGCTGTTTTAAGTTGCATTTGGTTCACGTTAGTTTACGTTGGATTACTATATCTTTCAAAAAAGCATAGAATCGGTGATGGAAATCCGGGCTTGACAAATACTCATCCTCAAGTTATTTTGCACCGTATAAAAGCTACTACTGTATCTTGCATAATATCGTGCGGTTCTGTTTGGGCAGTCATATATTATAACAATGGATTTGTGAACCATGAGGTCAACAAAGTCTTTTTTATCAAGATTTTTATTACAATTATTATATGATTTCTTACAAAGTATTTTCTTATCATATAATTTTATAGTCATTATACTCACAGATTATCACATTACTGAATCTGCTTGGTCTTTATATCCCAAATGGCACATATTATTTATTTAATGTCATTTTCGCTCCACTGATTTTGACTATGACATTATTTCTTGGTCCACTATATGTCGATTTTTTGGATGAAATGCTACCTTTCCAATCACAACGCAACTTTAAAGGTTTTGTCAGCTTTGCCTTTACGACTCTGTTAGGCTTCAGGAACTATATTTTTGTAAGCTTCATTTCGATTAAAAAAATTCATCATTTTAATTGGATCAATTAAGAATTTAATAAATTCCAGTATATTTGTAGTCTCCAGCTACCGAAGAATTAGTATTCAGAAGTTGCATGATTTCACTCCTTCATTATGCTAGAATTAGCTATGTGAAGATAATATTTCTCACTCCTTTAGTCTTTGCAATAGGTTTTTTTTTTCTCTTCATAACTGCATGCAAATAACATATTTTAGTTATCGATTATAAATAAATTTTGATCAAATAGCTCATGTCCATCATGCTTGGGAAAATTATGTTTTATTTGGTCGAAGCATAGAAGCTGCAAAAAGAGCAATTTTTAGTTCAGGTAAGCTAATTATAATTTTGTTCTGATTTTATAGGTGGTCAAAATCTTAAATCCTATTATAATTTTTTTCAAAGCCTTTCAATTTTCATATACTACTTTATTTGGATGGTATGCAACCTTTATATTTATGCGAACAGGTAAGATTACGATAAATCTTATTATATATATGTATCAATGATTTAATTACTTCTTAAATATTTATTTTGCAAAATCAAGGAAGCTTTTTTTCCCCATTTCTTGTACATAGTTTTGCAAATATGATGGGATTTCCAATGATCAATTTTTCGGCTTATTCAAAAAAAGTACAAACTTGTAAGTTACATTCAATAAATAATTCTTTGCATCTTACTATCTTCAATATTATCTGATTATCATATATAATACTTTTCTTTTATTCACTTTCATAAAAAAGTGATTATACTAAATTTGCTTCTTGGCATATTATTATTTTCAATTTTACTATTTCCGATGACTTCTCCTGAATTATTCGGTGACACTTCGTTGTATTGGAGTTGAATATTGTTTTAGTCATTTTGATGAAACATTTAAATAGAATTTTGTTTTACATATCATTTGTTCAACATATAGTAATTTTTCAATAATATATAATATTATTTATTTAATACTCTTTGGAAACGTAAAATTTAAAAAATGAGCAAATAATTATTAGATACCCTTTGTTGGTCAGCTTAATTATTTTATATATAATTGTTTTGTTAAAATATTGTGGTTCTATAGAATGTACAAAGGATATATACAACTAAAGTTTTAATTAGAGTATTTTGCTCTAGAATATTTTAGTTTAAACCCAAACCAGACTGAAGTGAGTTATAAAATATATTTATTGATGATTCGCCAGTCATCTGAAGAGCTGTGTAACGAAGGTTATATACAATTATATATAATTATATATAAAAATCTTCAAATAGTAAATGCGAAAAGGTTATATATAAAATTTTTTTTACTAAATAAATCGTTCTTGAGTTTTAAGATGGTCAGAGACCTTTTTTATCATAAAGTTGTGCTGATTGGCTAAAATTTAATATCCGTGTTTCGCAACATGAATCTTCGACAAAATTACCGTAAGGTTTACTTCAATTGATCGTAGTACTTGTGCACGATCTCTATAGTTAACTAATTACACTGAGAGAGATGCTTGAGAGCACCCTAAGTTACATTCAAACAACCCAATCCAATTAACCAACTATAACTTACTTGCGTGCCGATTTTCGATTTGTAATACGTACTATAATACACATTATTTTGCAAATGGGTTTGTTTCATGAAATTTTCTGATTCACATGACATGATCTTCAAAATTAAATTTTTTACTACGCGTAATTCATTCTTTACCAACGCGATTTCTAATACTATTCACCTAGTTTTTTATAATATCCAAACAATATATATATTTTTTAAGCCAGAAAACCAATAATTCTAGAAGGTAAGAATTTTACATGAAGAATTACTTTCTGACCCTGCCTAGGAGAACTTACCTAACAAACTTAGTCAAGGTCTACTGATTCTAGCAGAGGAATTGGTTACGTCTTCTTTGACAAAAAAAAAACTTTGTTAGTTAAGCTGACACTTGTCTACTTCTCTTGGTAACTGGCTGCGTGAGCTACCTTGGTCTCTTAAGTTTCTTCGTTGTACTAATTCTTACTTTTTTTTTTCTTTGTCTTATCTAGAGTAACTCAAGCTTTATGAACATACTAGAAGGAACTTGATATTATGAGGTAAATTTGCGATCTAATGAACAAAAGAACACCTAGAAAGAATTTTTTTATTTATTTATTTTTATTTTTTTTTTTTAAAAAAAAGAGGCGGTAAAAAGAATGTAAATTGTTAACCCATTCGTAATTAAGTGAAAATGAGGAAATTGTGACAGAAGCGATGAATTAATAGCCCACCCCGTGAACTAGAATGAAAGATCAATGCATACTTTTTTTAACCGTACTTTCAAGGCAAAATTCGATTGATTGGGTAGTGCAAATCAAATCAACGGGTAACTTATTTATATATTTTTAAAGTACTGTTTAAAGAAACGCAAATATCGCTTATAGCTTCAACACAAAGTGTTAACATTTATCGTTCGAAAGAATCAAGAGATCAAATTACCGAAGAACTTAAATATGCATAAAGTTTATTGGACCATTATACCATAGAATGAGGTAACTGAATGCCTTTTGTTCAAGACTGTTTTATTACGTTATATTTAAATAAACTTTTATTACTAACTATTATTTGAATAGGAATAAGCTTATAATAGAAGGTTTCTGTTTTGAATGCGTATTCGGGTCCGTCAATCGTAATAAGGTCTGATATATATTGTATCTTGTATGTATTAATCAGTTTAGATCAATTGATTCTTTTGTATTTTTTTTATTATTTATAAGCTTACGAAAAATTTTCCATTTCTTAGTATATATTAGTAAAACCGGTGAATTTTTTTTAATTTGATTTAGTCGATCGATATGTCACTTAATTTTTTATCATATGATTTTCATAAATTACACAAATCGACGAAATCACTTTTTAAAATTTTCACCCAAAGTCCTAGTCATAACACACAGCTTTCCTTAAAACAAATAAGTTGCCAGGGCTTCAACGAACCGAACAATATAAAGAATATGAAAAACCAATATCACCCGGTAATTTGCGATCCCTTCAAAGATGGGCAAGATTCCTTTGGAGCTTTCAGGATCTTGGCGTGAAAAATAGCTTGTTAGATGCGCACGAGCGAGAGCTTTTTGTGAAATGCATCTTTGAAAGAAGGATATCTTATAAAAATGTGGAAAAAATTAAGAAAAGCATTTTCTAAGTAGGTTTTTCTTTTCTTTTTTTTTTTTTTTAGCATAGAAAATATAGCAAACTAAAGTTATTTGACGTTTGTATATGAATAACGAAAAAGAATATAGTTTTGGTTGAGTATTTGTATAATACTTCGGTCTTCGTAGATCAGTCAAGCAAGTAGATTTCGTTAGTAGGCATCTAATATGTGAAATTTGAAGTTAAGCGCAAAACGAAGTATTGGTTCTCTGTTTGTTACGTCTTATATTTTTATTTTCTTTTTTCACTACTATTTTTCTTAATTTTAGAGGCTCAAAGAATAGACATTGAACGAACATCTCTTTGATGATTACAACAGAACAGGGGCATGGAAATATTTCAAAATCAAAATTTTGATCAAATATATTTCAACAATCGCTTGATCAAATTTGATAAGATTTTTTTAGTTAAATTTTACAGATATGTAGAATTCAACTAAAAAAAAAATCTTTATCAAATTTGATCGAGTGGTTGTTGAAATATATTTGATCAAACTTTTGACTTCGAAATGCTTCCGTGTTCCTGCAACAGTGAGCATTATATTGGTGTGTTCAGTCAACTATATGAATCAAAACTATATGCGGTACCATATAAAATTTAATTATTAAGAATTTTTTGAAGTTAGTGATCAGGGATTATTTATCACTCTTTGTATATATTTTAATAGTAAAGAATGACTTGCATGTTTTTAGATGTCTAGAGTGAATCACTTTACCTTTTGCAAATATTTTAGCATAAATCTATTCTTAAACACGTTTATGACAAAGTTATGTTGAAATTTTTTTAATGTTGATATCTAAATTACAAGTTGACTCGTTACAAAAATTCCGTTTCACATCGCGAATTATTCAGATATTTTCGTTGTAAATAAAAAAATTTAAATTAGAATATAATGTAACTTTTATTAATGTGTTTAAGAATAGATTTATTTGAAAAAGTAAAGCGGTTCGCTCTAGACATCTAAAAACATGCAAGTCACTTCTTTACTATTAAAATATATACATGTATAAAAAATGACAAATAATCCCGATCACTATCCTGATCACTAACTTCAAAAAAATCCTTAATAATTAATTTTTATATAGTACCGCATATGGTTTTGATTTACATAGATGACTGAACACCCCAACGTTACATGAAACAATGGAGTTAAATAATTTTATGATACAAGGACCTTGGCAAGATATTTCATCATAAAACGTTAATTTGTGTCGTATGAAAGGTTTGTGTTCTTTGAAAGTACAAGATGAGTTTTTTTTAGGAAAGCTGTTTGTGGCAACACCATTTTACGATCAATCCGTAGTGTTATCGTAGTAATTTAATTTGTATATTTGTATCAGAATAAAAAAAAATTTACACGTTATAGCAATATAATATCTAATGTAATTATAATTATATAAAATTTTATTATCGTCATAGTATTAATTCAATTAACAAATACATAAATGTATGTTAACTATCTTTGGCTCATAACGATAACTATTTTCTAATGAGTTTAATTATAAGTTCGCATAGTACAAGTAGCCTTAATAGTCTAGTTTCATTTCTGCTCTAAATGTAGTTCGTTCTCTACAGTAGGTACTAACAAATTGCAATGAGATTTTAAATACTCAGTTCTTTAAAATCAAAGTCAAGTTATTAAAAATACTTATACTACATGCAAAAACTTATAAACCGATAACATGTCAAGCTCTATTACGCTGCTAGTACTATAAAATTTGAAACGAAAGGCTATCTTTGGGGGCAAGATCCTTTTTGGTTTTATTTTCTATCTCGTTAAACTGTCGTATTATATGCAATTTCCTTTTATGAAACCATTGAAACTGGTAATAAAAAAGTAGGACATCGTTGCGACGTGACAATTAAAAATTTAAATATGACAATGATTGTAATATTAATCTTTAAATATTAATTGTCACAACGTGTGATGTAAGTATTATGGCCTGTGCAATTTTACTATTTTCACATATAAATGTCGCTAAAAGAAAACCCGACAATTTTAGATTTAAATTTTCGGGTTTTCTTTTAGCGACACTCATATAAGCTTAGATGTCGATCCCTCAAATTTCTTTTTTTTTTTAATCTTCAAAGGTGAGTCCCTCAAATTTCTTATGCATGTGACAAATCATAAATTATGCGAATTACAGAATTATGCGAATTTGAGTCATTAGCCAATAAAAATTCAAAAGAACAAGTCAGGTGATTATAGTCACAGGGACAAACCGGTTTATTCATTTAACCAATCAATTTTTTGTTCACATGCTGCGTGAAAGTGAGCGGATTATGCGACTTCATATAGTAAAAATCGCAAGTTATGCGCATATTATGTCGCATCATAATCCTGGACACCCTAATCTCGACCGACTGTTATCACGGGTTGTTGAATTTCTGACTACGAGTAAATTAATTTCCGACATTTTTAATTAGTAACCAATTGGCCGCTAATCACAAAGATCCGTACTTCAGACATATTTGAGCATCTCTGTGGTAGGGAATTTTTAGTAATACCTGCTCTATGTTTAGCATCAGAAAAAGAAATTAGTGCAACAAGATCGATTTAAACATTAGGTAACGTTTGCAAGAAATTGTTTGTTAGTTATAAGGATGTAGGTGGTTTTATAGATATAATTTTGAGTTACTAAACAGATCTGATATTTGAATTTAAAATCAGAGAAATGCAAATGCTTATTCGGTAGTTCAGTAGTTATGCTAAACAGTGTTATCAATAGGGTCACTAGAAATCTTTGAAGTTCTGCTAGAAACAAAACTTGATAGTATACGCAAATGTCTAAATTATTTACTTTTCGGCGAATCTAAATAGGCAAATTATTTTAGCAGCTAAAAGATGTTGGATTTTAGAATGTCGATAATGCGAAAACATTTTCGGACCGTCTACGGACACGTACCAATTCACGTGATTGTGCACGTACCTATTATATCTTCCCCAGCATCGCCACCAATTTTTTTTCGATCACGTGATATCGACAAAATTCTTTAGAGTTCGTTTATGTTA
>CAJVPZ010003500.1:0-10948 GCA_910592135.1 Racocetra fulgida | reverse complement strand
GCGTTGGAATTACCACCAATGAATATAAAAATCAGTGATCTTTCGTGTAAAGAAAGATTTATACTATTTTTTAAAATATTTGGTTTTACATTTTTAGCAATCTTGCCAGTAATTATAAAAGGTGCAACAACGGATTTAGCAGAGAGTTGTATTCAAGGATCATTACAAAAAGAGAATTGCTTGGATCCTATTGAAGTAGATCCAAGCACAACTAAATATAATGCACTAACACTTCCTGCTTCTAAAATACCGCCAACATATATTCCTAATATACCAACATACCATGTTCCTAATATACCAACACCCCCCTCTATTCCAAGTGTTCCTAAATATAACCAAAGGAATTAATAAAAGAGGAAGATATTAAATCTATATTATGAAAGTTAAGATTTTGAAAAATACAAGAAATAAAAGATTTAAAAACAATTAATTTCTAACACAATTATAATTATAAGAATCTTTTTAACCTGAATTAAATTTACATTTATTAAGTATATAAATAAATGTTAATAAATTAGCAAGCTTGAGCATTAAAAATTTCTAATAGATTAATAAAAAGTAGAAAAAGTGCTAAGCCTGATTATAAATATATACTATTGCAAATTATTATTTATTTTCTACTAGTAGAAAAATTTAATACAATTGTAAAATATGGTGACCTATACTTCTTGTAAACCCGTCTTTAGCAAAGTAATCATTATAAAATTTTGGATCAAAAGTAGGCGTTTGAGTTGATTAAAGGGAGTTAGAGATGAGTGTACTATACTGTATTATACCAGCGCAAGGACCTCATTTTGTGATTAGGCTTCAGGGTTGTGATAACGGTGCAAGGACCTCATATTGTGATTAGGCTCAATGGCTGCCACAGGCAATGCAAGAACCTTATATTTGGTGATTGAGCTTCGCAATTATAATAGCAGTGCAATAACCTTACATTATGATTAGCTCTGTGGTTGCAATAGCAATGTTTGGAGATTAAACTCTGCAACTACGATAGCAGTAAAGGACCTTACGTGGTGATTAGGCTCTGTGGCTGCGATAGCAATGCAAAGACTTCATGTTATGATTAGGCTCTATGGCTGCTGCAGACAGTGCAAGAATCTATGTTTTGTGATTAAGCTTCGTAACTACGATAGCAGTCAAGACCTCACGTTGTAATTAGGCTCCGTGGTTGTAATAGCAATGCAAGAACCTCATATCGTGATTAGGCTCTATGGATGTCGCAAGAAGTGCAAGAACCTCATGTTTGGCGATTAAGCTCCGCAACTATAGCAGTGCAAGGAATTTATGTTGTGCTTAGGCTCCATAGTTGCGATAGCAACGCAAAAACCTCATATGATTAGGCTCTATGGCTATGAAAGTTAAGGCTTTAAATTTTTTTTAAAATGTCAATTTGCCTTATTTCTATTGACAGCAGCCCACATAACGGAATAATTGTAACGAAATAATTTGTTGATCATCGGATATTTTACTTTTATTATTTGCCGTTTCGAACTCCGCCACTTAGCCTACACAACATTTACATGTGTTGTTATTCCTATTGGCACGGTCATAGGATAACTTTTATATGATGGCTGATTAATTTTACATTATTTATACATTTTAAAGTACTTTCAAAAAAAAAAAATAATAAAACTACGAAGAATAAATGAAAAAAAGTACATGGAAGCATTATTAGGGTTATAGGATACCACTATTGAAAATGATCAAATCTCTTTTTGTTTTAGCGAAGTTATTATTAAAACAACTTAAAAACAGATCGAACTAGATTATTACTACGCTAACTTCTTTAAAATAAAAAGGGACTTTGATTATTTTCCATGATGGAGTCCTACAACACTAATAATACTTCCTGTGCACTTTTTCATTTATCCTTTGTAGTTAAACTGTATAAATAATGTAAAATTAAATTGACTTAATCAACCAATCATCTAAAAGTCATCCTATAATCGCCACAGTAAAGATTAATTTTATGCTTTATCGCGTTCGAAAAATGTCATTTAACATAATGAGTAGGAATTAGATCCAAAGGAATACGGGAAATACTTTTTTAAATACTTCATTTATGATTTGTGCGTTGGTTTTTTGCATTTTTTTTCGTTTAAATAAATATAGCGATAATAAAATTTTAAACACTGCCAAGTAATGCAAAATGCAATAAATGTAAACCTGAGCTTAAAATGAGGATAAAAAGTTATTGCGTTAGTTATTTTCAAAATTAGCCTTATGTATTTGTGCTCTATTTTATTGAAATGAGAAAATCTTAATACTGCTTCTCTAATTATTAGTGAGCTAAAGCTAGATAGCAAAGTGAGTTCTAGTATCTATGTTTAAATTACATTCGTATTATTATTAAAATTTCAAGTTTGCTTCGCTCGGCCAGAACATAAAAAATGTAAAAAATAGAAATACCACTTTAAGAACTATTTCTTGATTTCAACAAATCATGTAATCAGTGCCATGTTGATACCTTATACTGCTATATCTAATTATTAGTTGGCACAGCGAAGCCGCCACATAAACATGCACTAGTAAAATATATAATAAAATTTGAGCTGCAATAGCTCTTAAACTAGCAAATAAACAAATAAAATTGTATTTATCGAGTTTGTTTTAATATTTTCTTTAAAGTAAATTACGCTCTTTTTTTGTTTTCTTACAAATTATTTGATATTTTTACTAAAAAACCGAAGCTTCTATAAGAGATTGCTGTGACAACAGCGACAGATAAAAATTCCAACGTTACATTTTTGATGTTTTTGTTAAAAAATACATCAAAGCGAGAACTTTGCATATAAATTGAAAGTCCTCCACTACATTCCAAACAATAAAAATGAAGAAAAAAGCGTTATTACTTTAAAGAGTATGTTAAAATGAATCCGACAAATGTATTTTTATTTATTTGGTTTTATTGGTTCAAAAGCTATTGTTGTTTAAATTTTGTGTCTACAAAAAATCTTTAATATTAGGTCACGCAAAGTTGATTTTCGTTTTGCATTACCCGACCGACCCATTTTTTTTTTAAAATTTCTACTATTTATTTTTTTTTTCCGTCATTTTAACCAGTTTCACCGACGGAGACTTTAGTTTCCCGAAATTATCCGATATGGAAGCAGCAAAAAAAAAAAAAAAACCGATCGACCGACCCAATCTTTCGGATCCCATGTAATGCAAAACGAAAAATTAACTTTGCGTGGCCTTAAAGTTTTTTTGTGAGTGCTTCAGAGCGAAAAGTAGAGGGGAATATTTAAGTTTTCATCAAGGCGAATTTAACCCGATATTACGTAATGGTAGTTCGATAACAATAAGTTCATACGAAATTTAACGACTTTTACTACGTAACATCAGAATTCATCAGGGACTAAACTCACCATGGTGTAAACATAAATATTCACTTCCAGTTTTTCGTTCTGCAGCACTCATTATGTTTGTGATTATTTTTTTTTTATTTTATTATTGATAAATAAATTATCTTGAACAAAAAAACCAAAATTAAATCCCATACTTCATTGTATGACAATTTGCTTTAATCAATATATGCATTAAATCAAGTGACAATTCAAACTAAAAATTTCAGGCGGGTGACAAAATCACCCGCAATATGTAATGTTGCTAGATATATTACATATGTCATTGGGGTGTCACATCGACTATTTAATCAAAACTATGTCAGTTACATTGATAATTTTACTATGATCAGATTTTTATCAGTAAAATTAAGGTAATTAATCGAATAAAATTTTACTTTACTTATTTATAAAGAAAAGCGCAAAATTCTAAAAACTTCACATAAATATTGCACTTATTTTTCTAGTACATCTCCGCCACAATTACCTAGATAATAATAGTTTACTTTCTACTTAGAATTATTATACAAACCCTATTCTAGTCTTATTGAAAGTCATATTTTCCTTTTTTTTACTGTTATCTACTTGTTAAATTTATTTATTGGATTATTAAATAATGCTAAGGAAGCTTATAATAATAGAACTGAATATTTGATACAAAGGCTAAAGTAACAAATTTTTTATAAACTTCAATTTTAACCAATTCATTTTCTTTTTTTGTTATAGATATTGACAGAAATAAAATTGGGTTGACTTTTTTTGAAACAACGAAGATGGCAACATTGGTTTCCAGAATACAAGTCAATTTTAATTCTTTTTTACATAATTATTAATCAAGAATGGATGCTAACCTAATAAATACATTTTTTAATGACCGAGGCCAGGCCTCACTCTTAAAAATATATATATATATATATATATATATACATTTTTTAATTGTTGCTATATTGTGCATAGAGACAAGGTTCATAGTAAAATTATAGAAATTAATAATGATGATAATTTGCCTGATGATGCAAAACCAATTATTAGCAAAGAGTTTTAAAGTTAGCCGGAATAAATATAGAATCTAATAAGAAAATTAATTTAATTAGATAATGATGATATTAAAAAGTTTTTGGGATTAGTTAAAGAGAAATTAGTTAAAGATGAAGGGACTGAATGATAAAATGAACAAAGTCTTACAAATATAAAAAATTTATTAAATCGCAATATACTGTTATCATACAATGTACTTTAGAGGTGCTAAAATTATAACGGAACAGTAATATTATAACATTTTGGTGATTGATATTTTTTTATTATAAAAATGCAAACTTTTATCCATATTCTAACATGTCTGCTTGAGTTTTATTGATTTATCTAATATAGAACCTCCCATGAACTGCCTTCCGACACAATTTTTTCGATTTCTTGATCACAATGGACTTCATTATTAATGTATTGTTCGGCACGTTCATAAATGCTAGCCCATTCACGTCGGTATTCGATTGCAAGAACCATATGATCATACTAGTGGTCCATACTGTTTTATCAATATTTAGGACACGATCTTCGCAACAATGTGATTTGTATAAATCGAAGAGCTTCACTGGTGATTCATACCCAAATAAATTGGCTAATGTATTTGAAGGTGGAAAACTTCCATTTGGTGCTTGTAAAGCTATGATAACGCAAAGTGTTGATAAATTAAAAGGATTTTCCTTAAGGTTCGAAAGAAAATCAGGTGTTGGTAATGGAAGAGGTTCAAAAGAGAAAAACCTTGCTTTATAATGAATTTGACCCTTAGTTGAAAGTTTCGCCCAACTAAAATTCAAACTATATGCATTAATATCATTTTATTTTTTAAAATATCTAAACAATACTTTTCACTTACATATCGATGTCATTTTGTGTGCCTTCATAAATACCTTCAGAAATTTCTTTGATAAAATCTTGATTAACATCAAAATGATAATTTCCAAGTGATTTATCTTCCGTACTCGAACAGTAGTCCATCACATCAAAAATGAATTTGTCGCCAATATTTTTAATCGGAATATAATGAACTTCATTCCAAATCGGGTCCAAATCATTATCAATAATTTTAGTCTGCGTAACAATTTCTTTGCTATCCTCATTAAAAATTCGAATATAAGATTTTCCTGAATAATTAGATCATATCAACGTATTAATAACTTACTAGGCTAGTAAATTATAATGTATAAATTAACTAGAGTTAGGATCCTTTGAATATCCATCACAGCTATTTAATGAATATTCACGGATTTTAGTCATTCGCGAATGATACTGAATAAATATACAAATTTTACATGAATATTCATAGGATATTCGGAGAATTCGCATATATTCATAGAGAATTTGCAGATATTCGGAGAAATTGCAGATATTTATAGAGAATTCGCGGATATTCAGAGAATCTCACGTGATTGCGTTTCTCATTTATCAAACATTCGCATTGCACAGAGAATATTAATACGGATATTCATGATATAATTCTTGACTATTCACGGATTTTGTTTACAGAATGTTCACTGCTAATTTTTTATCTGTGAATATTCACGGATCCCAACCCTAAAATTAAAATATTCAGTTTACCTTTAGTAAAGGAAGGGTCGATGTTTTTAGCACTTATTAATTCTAGTCTAATAACACCGATAATAGCACAATCTAGTGATATAACCGTTAGTAAAGTGATGAAAAAGTAACAATTTAAGCATCTTAATTTTATATTTGTATCTTACCAAGACGTTGTTTCTTATGAACAATAACAAATTTAGACCTAAGATCGTCTTTAAAGTTCTTCGATTTAGTGTTGGTGAGAGTAAGATATGATCCATCTTTCACAGCTGTTCCTTTAAAGAGGACCTCAATCACGAATTTGGGATTTTTTTTTTAACGCAATACGTCCCTCAGTGGTAAGGATCCAATGCTGATTATTAGCTTGATTTGAATTTCTTTTTTGGTGAACACTGAGATAGGTCCCTTCTTTCACTATAATAGTAAAGTTGATTTATTATAGTTTTTATATAGTTTAATGCTTTGTAAAACCTTACCGAATTCTACTTCCAGACATAAATTTGTTTGCTTGTTAATTAGAAGGCCATCTTTATGACGCCAAAGTTGATAGCCATCTTGATCAACGTTCTTTTGTTGAGCGATAATAGCTTTTGTTCCGTATAAACTGCGTTTAATATCAACTACCAAGTTCTGGGCGAATGTGGATGATGTAGAAACATCAGACAACGAAATAGCTGATTTTATATAAAAATCACCCGAAGGAAACTGGAGACTATCGTCTTTTCTGCATTTTTCTGGAGAAAGATTATCAAACTCAGTAGTCGTTATACTATGAGTTGAAGAAATATCACTTTCAGATTGTTTTATATTACTGATTGTTTTATGATCACCATCAGGCATTGCGTCAATTAACGTCGATGAATCAGAAATATATGACACAACACCTTTTCGTGGAGGTTCCTCATCATAACAAACACCACCACCGAGATAAGAGAGGAGAGGTGACTAAAGGCATTAGTATTGGGGACGGTAGTTTCCTCTTTAATAGGTGATAATGAAACAGTGGGAAGGTTACTTTGTGGACTCATTGCTTGAGATATTGTTATACTTTCAGATGGTTTTATATTACTGATTGTTTTATGATCACCATCTAGAAAGTTTTTGGCTTTGGGTCTCTCATGTGCCACATGGTCTATATGTACTTTTTTGAGTTCTGCTTTTTTTAGTCTTTCTATTTCGTTTTCTTTTCTGAGTATTTCTTTTTTTAATTCCACTTCTTTTTGTCTTTCGAGATCTTTAAATTTTTCATTCATCATCGCTTTTTCTCTTTTTTCAAGTTCTACAGAATCTTGATTTTCAGGTTTCTTCACAAATTCTATTATTAATTTTTTCTCACCACCCTTTTTAAGTTCCGTATCTTTTCTGTTTTCATTTTTTTGTTTTTCAAGCTCTATAGCTAATTTTTTTTCATTCTCATCTTCAAATCCAAAAGCATTTTGCATTTTAGGTATTTGATATTTTTCTGCGACCAATTTTTTCTCAATTTCTTGCTTCTTTTTTTCATGATCCTCAATATTTTGCGTTTCAACTGCAATAAAGCTGTTTATTTGAACAAAATAATAAATAACTAGCATAATATATAAATTTTATGACTGTAATCATTAACATTACCTAGTATATTTGGAACTAAGATTATAAGATTTTGCCAAATTCACAATTTGTTTACGAATATATTCTTCATTCTTTGCATTATTGGGATAATAATTTCCATATTCAATTTCTTGAATAAGTTTTTTGGTAGCAAGTGTGTGAATTTTTGATCCCTGTAAGGGAGATTGATCTAATGGAACAATTAAAGGAACTTGAAATTTTGATTTTAATGTGATTTGGTCGCATGGTTTAACACCCTTTTCTAAAATACAATAAATTATTGAACGAACGCCAATATAAAGTTCTGGAATTTTCAATGGAACTTGCTGAACTTTGAGGCAACTATTCTGAGATTCTTCATTAGGCTCAACAGTCCATGTAATTTCATAATCTGAGATCGGCGGATTTAATGAATTCCTAAGCATGGTCATCGCTTTCTTGTTCATTTGTTCTAAATCGGACACATGCTGTGCATATCCCTTGCCGACTCGAACAATGGATTCGATGAAATGATGAGAAATAATATTATTCATTCCGATTGAAAATATTCTTAAATCATGTTTTTTTTCTTGATGAACTTTTATAAGTTTAACAATTCGACTTACATGCGATGTCTCAAAATCTGAGAACATAAGAACTGATGTTAGCATATCAGAACGTGAATGTTCAAATACCCACTCTAAAGCTTCATAAATGTAAGTGCCACCCTTTGCAGTGATTTTTTGAACTTTTTTGATGGCTTCCTCGACATTTGGTTTTGTCCACTCCCGACTTTTTTCAAAGAAATTATAAAATCTTCTGTGTCCAATTGATAGCACATTAAAGAAGCAACTTTCCGGAATAGAAAGAAGCAAATATTGAAGAGCTTTAGATGCTTTCTCAACAGATCTACCTTTCATGGACCTAGAGCTTTTATGATGATTATTATTACTCAACTGCAATGAGGTAATCAACATAATTTAATTTAACTAGTTACCTATCAATAATAAATATCAATTCCATCTTAATTAAATTATGCTTAATTGAGCCATGTTTGAATGTCGGAACTAAAGTAAGCATTAAGCAATTGGTCTCAGTTATGGGGTTATATTCGATAAATGCTCTAAAATTTGAAAAGAATGCAAGTTATAACGATAGAATAGCAAATATAATCTATTTATCAATAAGATTTCTTTAAATGTTAGTTACCGAGGCTTATCAATGTCTTGACTTTTAACAAGAAGTATGAAGTCTTTTTCTAAAAAATGAATATTTTCATTCAAAGTAACTTTAGATATACTTGGTTTTTCTTTTAGTTCAGTAATGTTGTGAGAAGGCGATTTGATACTACAGATTGGTGAATTCATCCTACAAACTATGGAAAACTCGAGAGGGGGAAAATCCAAATCTGAAATTTTATCGAAAAGACGCATCCTTTTGTGATTAAAAATATGCGATCCATATTTTGGAGCAATAGTAGCCGGCAAAGTGAACCGAACACTATCTGTTTCTGTGTCGTGTTTAAGTTCAATCATGTATTTAATTTGGATCTCAATTTTTTGGCCGGGCATAATGTTACCAACAGAACATTTAAACACTTCTGAATCTTGTTCTTCAAGTAAATAAGCACCATGACCTTGCTTAATGATTTAATAATATACTTTATGTTGATAAATGTTATTGGCATAAGATTAATGAAAATTTTTATCATGAAATACGATAAATACTTTTATAGCTTCATCATATTCCTTCTTGGCTTGTTCAGTTTCTTTAACTATTCCTATGATTTTTCTTTTATTATCTATTGTAGCTTCAAATCCGCAAACTGCCGCGGTATCGCAAATCATAAACTTATAAACAGTCTTTATTTTATTTTCTTCTATGTTCTCGTATGTCTGAAAGATATTTACTGAGATAAAAAAAAGAAAAAAGTGATTGAAACAAAATTGAGCTTATGCTTATCTATATAAGAATATTTATACCTTCCGCTACCATATCGATGACTATCAGCATATATATGTGCATTGGATATTAGAATCGCTGAAAAATAAATTTTGAGTCATAATGCATAAATAAACCATTACCATGAGCTTCAATTACAACTTTTTTCAAAGGGACAGGTCTTGCACTTTTTTCGTCAGTGGAAATAAGCATTGTTGTCGTTTTTTTTAAAAAAATGAATATTAAGTAATACCAATACAGTATCGGAATGTACGCATTTATATTGGAATGCGATGTGGCTTCAAACAGATTAGTCCAAATTTTGCAATATCATCGAGAGCTTTTATATATCCAGGCCAATTTAGTCCAGTGTCGTAAGTATAGATGCTGGTGAAACTAAATAACGCTGGTGAAACTGGTGACTATCTAAAACCTGATTGGTTGTTATATTAAATTTCACCAGTTTCACCAGTTTCACCACCATTCACCAAGAGTTTCACCAGTTTCACCAGCATCTATAGTCGTAAGCATAAATCCTGATGGTAAGTTTCACAGTCCGGATCCGTACGTAGGTGGTAATAGTTATCGAATAGGGTAAGTATCGTTTTTTCAATAAGACTATATTCGTAGGAAGCCGTCACGGGTTATGCCTAGGTGATTAGGGTCCAAGTCAGGTCGTTATGGGTCGCGGTTAGGTTACTCAGGGTCCAAGTTAGGTCGCTGGTTTCGCGATTCTTAGTTATATTGGGCTAAAGCGGCTTATAGATAATAATAAACTTGGAGGGCAAGTCACTTGTTATCGTATTACAGGTACTAACAGCTGTATTTATTATTAGAGCCAAGCAGAAAAGAGTTAGGTCATGTATCCACTGTATTTATTACTTGAGCAGAGTTGCTTTATTTATTAAGCAAGCGCCCGCGCCCTATTTATACATTTTGATGTGCAAGAGTTTCAAACCCGGAATACTCTCTAAGTGCACGCCCTTGGGACCACACTTTAACAACGTGCATTTAGAGAATAATAAGAAAAGGTGCAATTATAGAGGTTAAGTATATATTTGGGCCAAAATCTAAACGTGCATATAGGCCGTGTAACTTACATGTAAATTACGTCGTCAGGTATGTTTTAACAACCCTAGGTAGAATTAATTCGTAACTCTAGTAAGAATAATTTAGGTAGAATTAATTCGTAACTCTGGTAAACTTAATTTGGGTAGAATTAATTTGTAACTCTGGTAAGCATAATTTTGGTAAAATTAATTAGAAATTCTGGTAAACATAGTTTTGGTAGAATTAATTTGTAACTTTAGTAAGTATAATTTTGGTAGAATTTTATATAACTCTGGTAAGCATTATCTTGATAGAATAGTTAATATACAGTGGCCTACCATATAAGTGTGGACACTTTTTGGATCGTGATTGCTCAAGAACGGATAAGTATGCGCAGCACGGAATTTATATCACGTGTTCGGTAGATCCCAACGTACAACATACTAAAATTTCACTTGGAT
>CAJVPZ010003499.1:0-10948 GCA_910592135.1 Racocetra fulgida | reverse complement strand
ATAAATATATCTCTATAAACACTCATCCTATTTAAAGCATTCTTAAATTCTGGCCTAAATAAATACATAATTTTTATGAATGCATCTTTTTTTATTGTTCTTTAAGAACATATTATAAATTTAAAACTCTATTATAAATCTAAGAACCTAAAAACCTATTATAAACCTAAAAGCCTATCATAAACCTAAAAATCTAGGTTTTAAAATTGGAACCTGGTTTTTAAAAACCAGGTTCTAAGGTTTCAAACCTAGAAACTTTATCATCTCTATTATTATCTACTTATGTATAAGCAATAAATTATCTAAAACACGATTAACATTTACATATAAATTCTTAGGCTACATAGCCAGCATATATAGTAATTTATTTTGTAGCCTTACATATATACTTATTCATATTTATCACAACAATTTCTTGACAAACCGGGGTCATCTAAAGCCTCTAACTCTCCTACAAAAAATTGCTCACCCTGTAATTTTAACCAATTGAATTTCAGAATAACTCTAATTTTTAATGTTTCTTGTGACGTTTTACTAATAAGCGCACTATTTTTCTAATCCTAATTACAATAGATTTTCTTGGTTTTCATTTTACGCACCTTAAAAAAACAAAACACATTTGTTCTTAAATTTTGATTGATCAAAATTACCAGAGATGAACAATTTTTTGTGGAAACGCAGAGTAAATCACGTGACATACGACCAATCAAATTATAGAATTTTGATGATCATCAGCAAAGCAAAACAAGTAATAAAAACAAAAAGCCTGAAAAATACAGAAAACAGCAGTCTAAACCTACCTTGGAAAGGCAATTTTGCTTATAAATAACTACCTAAGTTCTAATCTAACCCAAATATAAGATAACCCTAACCTTAAAGTTAATTCAATAAATATATACTATAGGAATCTGCTTTGCTCTAAACGTCTCCTAGCCAGTGATGTAAATTGGATCTGTGCGTATATATTAGCGCTCTTCATATATATAAAGTGCATATAGATTTCTTTTTGGTATATATTTTTTTTGTATTTACATCAATAAAAATTTTTTAAATTTATTATACTGCCCCAGCCCATTAACAACTCTAGTTTACTGGTGTAGTTTTGATTGCTTACACCCTAATACTTATTGTTAGAGATGTATGAATACATATTTTTTTTGTCATAATGCAGCATCATGCAATCATGGTGTTCTACCAAAAGCAAGGTTTATACTTAATCTTCTTGTCTCTAGACAGAAGTTTATTATTTTATGGTATTTTCAAACCTCATATTAGTTAACCTGCTTTATATTAGTAGGCAATCTCTAATTGATGCTATGTTTTGCATAATGTAATCTACATAATCCGAAATGCCCATCACTACTTATAGTTTTGTTTTGTCTCTCATTATCGGGATATTACAATGAAGGGTATTGCTCCTTCTGCTATCGAGCAACTACGCAGTCATTTTTGAGCATCAAATTGGCTCTTACTTACATTTATAAATAATCATGTGTTCATTAGCTATTGGCTGTCATTCGACAGGCCAAACTTAACTGCGTGACTGTCGTCCCAACAGATTACAATTACAGTTTCTATTCAAACAAGAAGACATATTACATTGGCTGTCATCCTGACAGGCTAAACTAAATTGTATAACTGTTGTTTCTTAACATAGCAGCCGCTTTGACCAGCCAGACCCTACAAAACTGACTAACCTCGGAATAGGATAGGTGGGTAGATATAACCAGAACGAAAGTCGGGTTCGCAGAAAAGACAAACAAAATTGCTTACTAACTAATATATTACAAAACCAAAATCATTTTTTTTTTAATTCTAGCTCTGTAAAAATTTCTCCCAAATATTTCTGTTATTTCTCCATATTTTTTATTGTGAATCTGCAAAATCTAGACAAGCTAAATAATCTCCATGATTTAAGATTATAAAATTTTAAATTGGATAGTAAACATAAATTGAGCTCAATCTAAAAAAATAAATAAAATAAAGAACCAAATTAGCCCCAGTTAGGGTTGTCAAATTAAACAATTACCTCATATTTACTCAATTACCACATACTTACTCAATTACTACGTACTTAATCGATTTCTATAAAGATGATACTAATTCATTACTAATCCCCGATTACCTCATACCTAATTTATTACTAATCCCCAATTACCTCATACTTATGTTCAATCGATCGATCGAACATGTGATCATAACCAATGTTCGACCAGATAGTTGATGATTCAAGACAAAAGCTGCCTTGATACTTATGTATCGAGCAGCTATTAATAGATCAGACAATATAAAACATTTGCTTTAGCGCCCTAACGAAATTTATTATAATATTATTGTAATATGTATATATATACAAAAATAAAAGACTTTTTGTAATAATTAAAAGTCTAAAAAAAAACAAAATCGAAAAAAAATCAAAAAACATTAGAAAAAAAAAACAAAACCAAAAGAAAAAAAAATCAAATAGCCGATTTAAAAAAAAATTAAACGGCTTAGCCCTTATTTATCATTAGTTTTTTTTCTTTTGTTTGTTTCAAATTCAATGAATTTGTTTTCAAGTCTTGCTATTCTTTCGATTAACCTTTTGATTAGGCTAGACGCTACTGGATCTCTCGGTTTCTTATACTATGTTATTTTAATAACCATTTCATAAATATATAATTGCATTTACTTACACTATATAAAATAATAAAATAATAGAAATATACTTACAATCACATATCCGGTTTTTAAAGAAGTCCTAAAGTACATTGCTTTGCCGAATATGATGATACATTTTAAAGGGCCCTCATTCATTAGTTTTTTTTCCATTATCAAAAAAAAATCAATAGCAGCTTCTTTAGTATAAAAATGTAGATGGCCATACCTAAAAAAATAATTTAGATATCAAAACTTATAATAAAGTTACTGTATATATAAAGTATTGACTTACGTATCGTCATCGTCTTTTCTGACATTGTAAAATACTTGTGACAAATTGTAATAGAGCCACTCCTTTAGCTTTTCTTCGCCAACAGGCTTATTTAAAGAAATCAAGATGGTTCTTTCCGGGTTACTATAGCATTCACGCATTTTTCAGGTCTTTACTATATACAAAGAGGAAAAGAAAAAATTTAAAATATCGACTTTTATAAAAAAAAAAAATTAACCAACTTTTTTTCTAAAGTTGGATCATTAAACAGTTTTAATTTTTTATAAAAGTAGATGGCACTCTATAAGAAGAGGGTTCCGCAAAGAAGAGAGGCACTCCATAAGGAGAGGGTTCCGCAAGAGAAAAAAGCACTTCGTAAAGAGAAGGTTTTGCAAGGAAAAAAAAGCACTCTACGAGGAAAGGGCTTCGCAAGAAAAAGACATTTCAAGAGAAGAAAAATACTTCAATGATATAAAGTAGGAAAATTCATAAAAGAGAATCGCCTACTCAAAGTCATTTTGCACAGTGTTTTTGCTAGGTATCTTGCTTAGTGTTCTTGCTTAGTGTTCTTGCTTGCTTGGTATTCTTGCTTGGTGTGGTGTTTTTGCTTGCTTGGTGTTTTCGATAAATTTATATTGCTTTAATTTTTGTTGATCAACCAAATTATTATTTACATAAACAAACGTGATGTTAATAAAAGGAAAAAAAAAATTTTTATTGATTGATCAAATCAGGGTAAGAGATGAAAAATTTTTATTGATTGACCAATCAGAGTAAAGAGATGTATAATATGACTTCAAGATTTTAATAACTTACCGTTAGAATTACCCATCTATAACACTTTTTATATGTTGAGAACTATTCTTTTCTTTGATCAATATGTAGCAATGTAGCAATAAAAATAAAATGACAGGGTGAAACCCGCGCTGTGAATTAGTAAAATCTGTTACGTAGATCACATGAGGGTGAAATTCGCTTTTGCTAATAAAAAAACATAGCTAAGTGCGGATTTCACCCTAACATAATCTACATAGCAGATTTTACTAATTTACAATGCAGTTTCACCCAGTCTTAAATAAAGCATAAGCATTGTTATCTGAGTTTGGAAACTGACTTGAGAGGTTTTTGTGATTTGGATATATTTATTAAACGCTATACAAGTTTATCAAGGTTTTTATAACCAAGGAATTTTGCAAGATCATCATTAACTTCATTAGCTTAATATGCACTGACATTTAAAATGATGTTCAATATGTGTGATTAGGATAGTTTCTCGAATAAGTCATTTAGTTTAAGGATCTATTTTTAAATTAAATAAATAATTAGTAATTAGAAATAATATAAATAATTTAGAAATAAATGTAACAATAGACAAGAATAAATAAGTATAACAATAGACAAGAATAAATAAATAATACAAACCATAATACTGTATCAAAATTTTCACGGTTAGCTTTTCTGCCAGTAGCAACCACAGTTTACTGCTTTGCTAATATATTGTTCAGCACGTTTATAAACACCACCCATTCACTTATGTAATCCCTTAATAAGAACCGTAAGAATCATAAAATCACACTAGTGGTCCACACGGTAGGATCACTATTTAAAATACGATCTTTACAGCATTAACGTTTATACAATTCTAAAAGTTGATTCTGAGATTCAAAACCAAATATACTGTATTGACTAATTATCAAAAAAAAAGAAAACTAACCTTTGGAGCTTGTAAGGTAATAAGGTTGTAAAATGTTGAACGATCAAAGGCTTCTCCTTAAGATTGGCAAGAAAATTAGGAGTAGGTTTTGAAAAAGGTTCTAGGGAAAGAATTTAGCTTTGCAATGAATCTGTCCTTGTGTAGTAAGTTTTTATCTAGCTAAAAGTATAATAATTTAGTATAATAATTTAACATTAAAGGTTTTTTTATTAATAAAAATTACACATACGTATCAATGCCATTTGGGTATCCTCATAAGTACTATCAGGAAGTTCTTTAACAAGTTCACAAGTAACATCCATCTCTACAGATTTTTAAAATACTTGAATACTTTCTCATCCTTTTTAACTCCGATTCCTCTTTTATACCAATATTCTATATGCCTACTGACAATTGTGACAGCATAAGTAAAAATTCTCTTACTGTACTTGCCACTTTATGTTCGTTTTCATCGACTCCCAGAAATAGAAATAACAACCAATATTAAGTGTTCTTTCAAAAAGTTCGATTTCAGCTAAAATTCCATTCCAGTAACAATGTTCTGAATAATATGTTTCAGTAATATGATTCATTTTAATAATTAACAAATGCTTAACACTCGTTCGTTTCGGCTTCAACTCTGCATGGATGGCGGTCACCAAGGGTATCTGTTCCTTTAATATGCTCTGTCTTATGTTTGTTTATTTTATTGTCAGTTGCATTTTGATAACCACATCCAAGTCGTTCTCACAATGAGTGCTCTTTGATAGTTAAAAAAAATTCTAAAAAACTAAATTTCATTTTTTTTTTGTAATACCATTGAATTTATCAATTGGCAATTGTGTAATCTATCCTTACATAACGATTTATCTGTAGGAAAGTTCTAGACTTAAACACGGGTGATCTATTGTGTTTTATTTCACGTTGGTGATACAAAAAAAATTTGCAACCGATTTTATATGAAGTAGGAAGATCCTATACTCTACCCTTAAAAATTACAATTTGACTTATTCATGATACGCAGCCGATCTATTGGTCATCGATATATACCATTTAATGATATGCTTGTCAATTTTATATAGACAAATTATGAAACTCCTTGTATATCATTTGTAAATTGAAATGTATCATAATTAATTATCTGTTATATAATTATATCAGATATCACGTAGTAACTTGTATGAAGCTAGTTATTATTATTTTTTTTTATTCATCAACTTTGGCCTAAAATTGGTTGATTGGTGAAAGCTTTTTGATCGATCATTTATAAAGTGTTCGAAAGTTCAATTAATCAAAAAAGCTTGATATAGACTTAATATGAAAGATTTGGATTTAAGGTAACTTAAAATTAGGCCAACAAATGGTGAGATGTTGCCGACCAGAGTAAAATTGCTACCCAAAAAAGTTTCAAAAAGCATATAATATTGTCAATTAATCATGATAATAATAATATTTAGTGTTAATAAAATATTAATTGATTTAATGAGTGAGTTTTTTTCTTCAATTCTTCAAAATGAAAAGCGATCATTACAATCTCGACAAGCCAAGTAATTCTTTTAAAAGCATAAAATCCAATAAACACAATACGTATTCTAAAAATATACTTGATTGTCGTAACCAAATTTTCATAATAATAATCGAAAAAAGAATGAATGTCAAAATAAATAAAATTTAGTCAAGAAAATGAAATTACACCAGAAAACCTTGTGGATTTTATTTTTAATGTTCCTTCTGAAAAACTATAACTCTGATTATTTATTTGAGCAAAAAATTTTTATGAATCTGAATCTGAGACGCAAAAAAATTATTGAAGAAAACATAATAAATCTAAATAGTAATAAATGGCTTGATAATATCAATAAAAACTTTGAGCCATTGTATAAATTAGAAGAGGATTATAATCATTTTTAAATACAATGGAATCTTCTGAATATTTAGAAAAACTATAATCATAATACTTTCTGGCTGTAATAAATATTATGTTTAATGAATTTATTCAAAATAAATTAAATGATTAATTTATTGCTTATCATTATTATTTCGTTAGTCTATAAATTTTTGTTTGTATTTTTTTGTTCAAATTACATAGATTTTTGGTGCTCGATATACTTATCACGTAACGTTCGAAACTTTTTTGGATGGCAATTTTACTCCGGTTGATGTTGCCTTCAGCATTAATTTATATGCAGATATTATTAACAGAGTTATCAACGGAGTTATCATCTATGATGTCTAACTATATGAAAATAAATTAAGTTAGCAATTGTTCAAAAAATAACAGCTAGGTATATTAAGTTCTGTCTATTTCAGTTTCTTTTGTTAGATATACCGGTTATCTAAAAACAAGGTAAGGATGATCGGATACATACTACTGGGACGTGACCAGAAAATATGCATTGATTTGGCTATCTTTTGAGAACGTAGCTCCACTTGTTAAAATCTAAAAACATAGTTCAAAATGTGGCTAGCAATATAACTAATATTTCTGAATTATCAGTCCAAATAAAGCTCCACATGACATCAATGTATTCAATATTGTTTAACAAGAAGTAGCCTCATCCTAACCTAAATGCTATGACAGTTCAAAAGCAAACACACGCAGGATTCTTTACTCATATGACAAGGACCAATCCTCACCTTCACTAGAATAGATGAAACATATCTATACCCAATAAAGGGTAGTCTGACATAAGCAAGCCTCATCAGTAGCAAACATTTTAAGATATCCGATGATTCTTCATCATTTTAATAGGTGTGGTTTGATAAAAAAAAAAAAACATATTTTTGCCTTTTTATCCAAAACCGACACTATTTCTTTGATCTCTTTTAAAGTCCTAAAATCTTCTTTTATTTTCCAAATAATGTTAAAAAAACATCGAGAATAAACTTCTTTTTTTGGTATGGTTGATCTTTAGTATAGATGGGCATATATAATTATTATACAATTATAACATATATAACTTAACTATTTTGAACTAATTTAAGTAATTTTATAAATTATTAGGATCAGGATTAAGGTTAGGGTTTAAATTGGCTCAAATTAGTTAGGTTTTATATATTATAATTTTGTAATATTTTATATATGCCCACCTATACTAAAGGAGATCCTTTGGTAAAGTATAATTTTATAAAACCCATCTTTCAAAATGATCGAATAACCATTCTTCGAAAGGAATGATGAAAAATATTTAGAGTACGTCCATTTAAAGTTTTCTATATCTTGAATTACGGAAATTATTTTTTTATTTGGAAGCTTCCCTACAAAAAGGTGTTAAAAACATTGTATAATAAATATATAAACTAACAGTACATCGAATATATACATACTAGTATTAATCTCCATTATCAAATTTGAAAGCACTACAACAGGACCAACTTTTAGCTGACATTGAAGCAGATCTTTTTTACTTAGTAAAGGAAAACTTGAACCCGAAATTTTTTGATTTCTTAGAAGTAAGAAATCTTCTTCTTTGAGGTTTAATTCTTGACTTATTAAAAAGTCTAATAATTTGTCGATATTCCATTTGTTGATGATATCAAGTAAAGTTTTAGGCATTTTATTGGTAATAGTGTTTAAAACAAAAAAAAGCAAAAAATATAAACTAATCACTTTTTATATTACGCGACTTTCATACGTGTCTTATAATACAGAGATCTATGTGTATAATTCCTAAATATATGTGTTGTATTACATTATACAATCAGACCATTAAGTCAGACATCTCTAAATGCCGATGATTTTCTGTGGTTTACATAATACCATTTGTGCAAGTGATACAAATCACATGCCAATAGTAAATATTCATTTGTTGTTATTTTGCTAAAAGCACGTAAAATTTTGATTAGTATTAAAGTTAGGGTTAATGTTGATATAAAAAGAGTCGTATATATATTAGAACGTAAAAGGTGATTTTTAGACAAAATTTTGAGTTACTGGCGATGTTTTGAAAAGCCTTCAATCTTATGTTACACAAAGATTGCACCTGATCTTGAAATCTACATAGAAAATTTTCCTTTTTTGAATTTTTATCACTTGCGCAAATAAGTGTACGCCACATAATACCACAGAATTCACAGAAATGGCTCTATATCACAGAAAAGGATTACATAATTTACTAATTTTATAAAATGGTGATTTAATTTAGGCGGTCCCAAATTAGAGAGAATGAAACGTCCCAAGTTAGAAAATCGATTACAGTATTTTTACATGAATTTACTTATTTGTGCCAGTAATGCAATACAAAAAAGAAAATTTGATTTTATAAATAAACAAAGTGTATAAAAACACAAATTTAGGGTTAGAACATTAACATTAAAAGCTATATCTATAAACTATTGCTTATTATATATAAAATTTCACTTCTAACATTTTTAATTTGTGTATTAAGGCCGATTTAAACACTAGTTTTTGAGTATTTTTGCTTTTTTCTTCTTTCACATATGTAGAATAATCCGGAATGATCAAAATTTGAACTTACTGATTGGCTATTTTTTTAAGAGTTTGTATTACTAGCACAAATAAGAAAACCATCTTTCTAGCAAGAAGGAAATTTGTTTTTATTGGCTGATCATCTGTAATTCTGATTGGCTAAAATTAAAGAATAATTTTTATATCAATTTTTGATATTATCACTATTATTATATTTACAACTCTATATAGTATTTGATAATCTTTTATAATTTTTTATGATATATTTGGTTTATATGAAACTCGAACCTTTACTTCAAAAAACATGTTATTCATATCAGCAGGTTTACAAAATTGGACTATTTTTAAAACCCTAAATTTTATATAATTTTACAAATTAACCATCTTATCTCTAAAATCTAATAGATTTATGAGTTTATTTATAATGATCAGTTATTTGTTGATTATCTGACTATCATAAATATTTATAAACAATCACATTTTGGAACTATTTTTAGGGTTTAATTTTAATTCTGTAAATTTGTCAATATGTTTATTTTAGTTATTTTGTTTTAAATGATAAAAACTTAATATAATAATTTTGTATTAAATAAAAGTTATTTCTAATTGAAGTTGGTGGAAACATTTGATCCCAAATGCTTATATGAAAAATATTTTTTTAAATTATAATCTTGCAAAATTTCAGATAGATCTAATTGTAAAAAAATTTTTTTGTTATTTATAGAATCATTTTTCTATTGTAAACAATATAAAAAATTAGTATAATATTAGTTTATTTTTTTTTACTTTCCTCTGCATCTTGAAGGTCTTTAGACACCTTCGGATCTTTTATATCTTTCAAAAGTCAGAGTTTTTATATTTGCAGAGATCACTAGTATGGCAAATTGGCCACCTATATGTTACTATACTGGTGAAATAACTCATATTTTGTTAAGTACATCATATAACGTCTCAGGTCTCTGATGCTATAGCTATATAAAAAAAACCTAAAAATTATATTCAGGTTTTGTTCAGATTATTATTTTTAAAAATGGGTATTTTTCATAATGAAAACCTATATGAATCTTTTATAATTTCCTGAATATTTCTAAATTTTCTAAATATTTATGATTTCTTGATTATAATTTTTTTTTAGTATAAAATTATAATCAGGAAATCAGAAATATTCAGAAATTTAGAACTATTCAAAAATATAAGAGTTTTATATAGGTTTTCATTATGAAAAATGCTTATTTTTATAAATAATAAACTGAACAAAATCTAAATATTATTTTTAATTTTTTTATAGAATAGTATAGGATCTATATTCTTTAGATTTGCAGTTTCCTAACTTCACATGACCCACAAGCTGGATCATCCTTTTATATCTGATATCCTTGATTTTAGTAATCTTTAAGCTGTGTTTTTTTTCAATTTTAGCATCATTTGTTGACGAATTACACTTTATCTGGTTGTCTGCAGCTTTATGGCTATATTAGTGGATTGCAACTTATATGAATCTTGTTCTTTATTTTTTAATAGAAATCATCCAAAGATCTTAGCTAATCGTAGTCCTGGCAGAGCTGTTTGTCACCCAGTAAACTCAAACTCACAATTTTACAATTGTGATTTAGAAGTGCTAACTATTAAGCTATCGACTTACAGATCTAATATTAGTTTTTCAATAGGAATAAAAAACTAATTAAAATAAATTTCTGTTTTGCTTACCTTCTTCTTGTATACATCTATGTATATCTAAACTAGTTTGAAAACTAATATCCTGCCAATCAACATCAATTATATAGATACTATATAAATGATCGATGTATAATATTAAAATTAAAAAGACGCAAATCACCAACTCTTCCCGACGATCACTTGTACCAAGTTTTCTCTAAAAACAATTGCACTTTTCTCAATATTTTATTAAGTAAAC
>CAJVPZ010003498.1:0-10950 GCA_910592135.1 Racocetra fulgida | reverse complement strand
GATGAAAAAAAAGCATTTGAATGGTATTCCAAATCTGCTGAAGGTGGAGATTCGGATGGACAATTGAATCTTGGATTCTGTTATGAAAAAGGCATAGGCACAGCTAAGGATGAAAAAAGAGCATTTGAATGGTATTTGAAGAAAGAATTACAAGCAAACAAGACAAAAAACTAGAACACAATAATATTTTATTCAATATTTTCCAATTCATAGTCGAATTGTTTAATAATATTCTTGTAACGATAGAAAGTATCGATAATGATACGATTGCACTAGAACTTTATTTACAAATATCAATATACGTAGTTGTATTATGTAACAATAAATCAAAACATTTATATTTAAATGGATTAATGTAACATGTAAATGTTGCTATATCAGATATATATATGTTGTACCCCGGATGGGAATTGTCTCGGATGAGAATTTTGTAATTTTGGCCCAAGTATACAAACTAAAATTAAAAATTTTTTATTCTAAACTCTAATTCTAGCCTGAACTTTAACATAGAGCTTTAATTCCGTCTATAAAATCCCTATCCGGGGTAACCTGATTCTGAATCGGGAACAGTAGATTACTGATATAGTTACACAATTGATAAATGATTTTATATGGTTTACACTACTTATTTTAAAAGCTCTATGAAGCGAGAGTAAATTTAACGGATGAATTAATGCTTTCACTTCGCTTTATAACATATTCTTTTAATCCTTGTGAACCCACAACTTTTTTTTTGCAAAGTTATTGGCCAATTTACTAAAATTTCTATATATGATTGGTTGATAATCATGTGTAATTATATCGGAATCATCTACGAATTTGAACGGTCGCTCCTGTTTGAATCTGGACGATTCCAATCTGGTGTTCAACATATACAAACTAGGAAACGAGGTTCGGAGCTTTAATATTTTTTTCGTAAGTATTTCATATATTGTATTGATATTTGTTATGCTGAGATTAGGGTGGATGTAGATTTATCAATACGTCGAACTAAAATACACTAAAATACAATTTTTATAAGTAATGCTAGAGGAAAGACAAACTTTAGACTTTTAAATTTATAACTTACAGGACACATCCTTTAATTTTTTTAAAGATAAGTCCGATAATAAGTTAGAGTAAAGCGGAGAATAACGATACTTAATCGTATTGATCATCTACTTTTTGATTCAACATAACTGTTTTTACAGCTTGCTTATTAATATTATTGCTACAGAATTAATATACATTATGCATTTTTGCTATAGACATATGTTATTAAAATTATTGTATGCCTGAATCATCATAACTCTAGTTCTTTCTTCATGTCCTTTGACGATCAGTGATTATCAATCCATCGCATCGGCAAAAATCAGAAGAAAAAAAATTAAAAAATTAAAAAAAAAAAAAAAAAAAAAAAAAAAAAAAACATTACAGCGCGTAAGCCAAATTATATATTAATCAATCAATTTTAAACCCCGAAAACATTTTTCGGACCATGATGTGTACTGATAACGAGTCTAACCTCCCACCTCCGACGCGTCTCATAAGACAGGAATTTATTAAAATGACTAGAGATTGGACCCGTCCAAAAAATCACTACCCGGGTCACCTGGCAGGTTGAGCCCGCGAATCACCTGAGTGATCGACGGGTATACCCGGGTAGAGATTTGAACCACGGGTCACCCGGGTGATCGATGAATACACCAGCATAGCTGACTTATCGCGCTTTTCAAATTACTGTGATCAGCAAGTTCCACGTATTACACAAGGAATCAGAAATCTAAAATAAATGCAAATCTGTTATTGGTTGGAAATAATTTTTAGCCAATCATGTATTCGCATTTATTTTAGATTTCTGATTCCCGGTGTAATACGTGAAACTTGCTGATCACAGTAATTTGAAAAGCGCAATAATTCTGTTCGGTCAATCAAAGCATAATGTAATTCGTTTTGATTGGCTATCTATACTAATATTTCGTCCGTCACGGATGTTTGTCCACCTTCCATAGTTGCCATTGTTGGTACCACACAAGTTTTCTCGCATTGTAAATTTAGATGGTTAGTAACTTTACAAAATCTGATAATTTCGAGATATGCAATTATTTGCAAATAATAAGCAATATATAGTGCATTATTAGTACTAAGTTATAGCGATTTTAATAATTTATTACATTATCAGCAACTTTAAATATCTAATAAATTAGTTAAATAATGGTAATTTTTAGGCCTTTATTATTACTAAAATATTGATAATATATTGCTGATATTGGCATTTTATTAGCATAAAAATTGACAAATATATTTATAAAATTAAAATATAGTAATAAAATGCTAATAAAGTGCTCATATTTGCAAAATCTGTATTTAATAGTACATTATCAGCACCGTTAATTTGCTTATTTTTAGCTAGTTCAATTTTGACAGATTTTTGTAAAGATCATTAAATGCTCGACATGCACTTAGAGAGGTCTGATTGTATTTTGAAGATCGCATCATAATATATTTTATTTATCAAGCATCATTCAAACCAATATTAACGACACATTTATTAATTTTTGTTAAAGTACTTAAAATACGAGTAGTGGAATGATATTGAAATTTTCAAGAAGTGTTTCGGGAAAGTGCAATTTGATAATATGCATATAACTTTGTCACTGGATTTGTGTCCAATTCATCTAAATGCATCAAGGCATTGTAGTTTTTTAAATTAGCTAAATTACTAGTCGGATTTATTGCAAAATAAGTGATCCCATTTTATAATCAATTAACTAATACATAATATAAAATTAGAACCGTATAAAAATTTTTCTAATCGTTTGACAATTTAATTGTTTAATAATTTAACTGAGTTAACAGTTTAATTAAATAACTAGTCCATGATCATCATAATTTGGCCCAAATCTATCGCTATGGAACAATTTTCAAGCGGTCAAAACGGCTTCAATTCTTACTTGTAAAGTGCATCTACTAGTGCATCTGTTAATGCTTTTCATTCTAACTCAAGAATATTTCTAATATTTAAAGACATTAGCATAATTTTTTTGCAATGCTTTTATTAATTCATTGTTTCTTTGATACACATTTCTGCATTTGATTAGAAGTATAAGGTTTCATTCCCGTCATTTTAATTAATTCTACAAGGCAAATTTAAATGAATTTATTTCTTATCATAGTACAGATCATATGAATTGATAAACATTTTATTTTTTGTTGAAGTTGTAATTAGAATAAATATAGGGTTAAGAAAAGGGAGGTTGTGCTGAAATTTGCAAAGAATTTGAGTTATTAGAAAATGGCAATTAATATTTGTACACCAATATATCAAACACAGATACTTATAATAATCAAAATTTTATACAAGAAATGGCCTTTGAGGTCCTAACAAAAAAGTTCCTTGCAATATTTTAGTATAGGTTATGCCTTAATCCTAACCTTAAACCCTATTCTAATATAACCTTAATTTAATCCTACTTTCTGTTTTAAATTTAGTCTTAGAAAAATAACGTTGAATTTCATGTTACACTTGATATAAGAAATTTCCTTTTTTGATTTGTACCACGGTGGGAAATAAAGAAGTGAATAAACCCTAATTGGCTTCCTTGTTTTGGCGCACACAAAATTCTCTATTTATCGTTATAAGCACAGTTACAGTATTCCATTTTTATTCTTCATTAACACAAAACTAATGGCATCAAAAATGTTCATGGGCAGTATGCCTGAATTAATGGGACTTATTGCTTAATAATTTAAATAATGAATTTTATTCCTTATACACATGCGCACTTGTGAGTCGACATTGGTGCAAAATGTCAATTCCTATTCTTTGGCAAGACCCATTTTCATTTCAAATCCGTCATTTATTTCTAAATATTTTTCATCACTTAATGATGATGAAAAATTTATTTTAAAAAACTATGGGATCAATCTAGAATTTTCCAAAACATTATTTAATTATGCAAGATTTCTTAAGGTTCTCGATTTATCTGATCTAGAAGAGATGACTAAAAAATGGCTCAAACACCAACTTGTTGATTCGATATCATATAACGATCCACGGATATATCACATAACTAATTTATTATTTAAAATATTTATTGAGAATGGCGCCACTTTGCTCAAATTACATTTAACTTTTTCAGAACATAATAGAATTAAGCCAGAGATCTTCTACTCATTAGGACAAAATGGGCAATGTTTCTCTCAACTTCAAGATTTATCTCTGTATTTAATGCGAGTTCACAGCGACTTCATTGATGATGTATTACATTATTAAAAATCTTGGCAAAAATCTCTTCAAAAATTAGTGTTTTGAAATTTTATGAATTTTTTTCTCATCATGATCCACAAATATATCGTGCATTTGTATGCATTATTAACTCACAAGAGCAACTTAAGCAATTGACCTTAGCCAGTGGTCGATATTCTGATAAATTCCGCAGCATCATTTCGGCTTTGGAGAGTCAAAAACAATCATTACGAGAACTTATAATAGAAGGTTGCATTTGTAATGAAGAGTTCGAAATATTAATGAATTGTGAAAATTTGGAAATTCTTCGTCTCAGGAATTGCAGGTATGCAAAATTGATAACATTACCCGATTATAAATTTAGCACTTTAGAGATAGTTGATTATCCGATTGATGCTTCGAAGATAGTATTAATTTTAGAAAAGTCTGGCACATTACTACAACGACTAAAAATTGAATCATTTTATGGAATGATTTTAGAACAATCGTTATTATTAGAAACACTTAAGTCCTTCTGTCCAAATATTACATATCTAGAAATTTTGAATTTCGAATTTTCCTCACAACTCCTAGAACTTATTGGTAATTTACAAAAACTTCAATCTCTCATTTTATTGTGTGAATGGTGTACTGATAGCATCACATCAGAAGGAGATCAAGCTTTACAATTTGCAGAAATATTGCCATTAACATTGCATTATCTTGACATAAGGGATTCTTGCTTTAATTCATACATTGATATTTTGCTCAGCAATTGCTATGCACCTTTAAAAAGGTTGCTGATTGATAGTCTTGATAACGAGAAACAAGCTAAGGCGCTAATCGAATTCTGCGTGCGAACAAGGACTTTAAATTGCGTGGGTGTGAATAAATATTTGGATAATAAATTTAAAAAAAAATGTAGATGAATATGTTACAGTGGTACCATATGAGCGCATTGCTAATTTCTATAAATCACCTTTAGAATTAATTTTTAGGCAAAATAGCATTTTTAAGGAATGTGTCAATTTAATTCGTATATAAATGAAATATTACTTCAATAAATTTAGTATTATGAAAGTTAAGATGCTTTATCATTTATAGTTGATAGGTTCAAATAAGTTCTTTAAATATGTTCTTTAAAATTGTTGACTAATAGTGCATAACGAACTTTTAATTTTTATAGATCATCTTGTTATAATAAAGTCTTATAAATTAAAATTTTGCTGTCACAAGAATAATTTCACAGCCACGAATATGAATATGTATTCGTAAGTTATGACGCAAAAATTTGAGAGTAGGCCTTCAGCTCCCATAGGAAGATTTTCGTATGATTGGCTGTTTAATTTTACATTATTTATACAATTTAAAGTATTTTTTAAAAAAAATCAAACTACGAAGAATAAACAAAAAAAGTATATTGAAAGTTTTAATAGTGTTGTAGGACTCCACTATTAAAAATAATCAAAATCCCTTTTTGTTTTAGAGAAGTTGGCATGGTAATAACCTAATTCTATCTATCTTTAAGAAGTCGCTATTATGTTAACTTCTCTAAAATCAAAAATGGTTTTGATTATTTTTAATGATGGAGTTATATGCTTCTTTTTTGTTTATTCTTCGTAGTTTGATTTTTTTTTAAAAAGTACTTTAAACTGCATAAATAATGTAAAATTAAATAGACTTAAACAGTCAATCATACGAAAGTCTTCTTATGGGCTCTAGACCCACCTAGTATCGCCGACAAAATCAGGTACATCTATACGAAGCTTAAATTTATTTGCCAACACTAAAATTACTAATTAAATACAATAATAATGACATTTGATTAATAATATAATAATAATAATAATAATAATAATAATAATAATTTACGTTGAAATTTTTATTTATTTGAATATCGTAATAGTTTCTGAAATAGAACACACTTTACAAAACTTTGTTCATCTTGTCGAATTACGAAACCAAGTATTGCGTTTCAGATTATTAATAAATCATGTTTTGAGTGTACAAACCGTGTAAATGAAAGCAAAAAATGGAAACTTGAAGATCGAATTTTAAATGAAATTTGCGAGCAAATGAAAATGGCATAAAATCTGAAGAGATTGAATTCGCATATAGTTTATGAAACCTTATGGATGTTGAAGGAGAAAGCGATATGTATTGGTATAAGGTATGCTAAAAAAGGATACATGTATAAATTCAACCAACCACGTATTTATCTTGTTTGTCATATTCTTACCGAAAAATTGTTGCATGAATAAATATTTACCATCGTGGCGTAAAGAATTCAAAACTGCGTTAACCACGCATACTGTAGCACTAATACTAAAAATTTGCAGTAATATTTAACTGATTATCAAAATTGGACATGCTCTTGTCCTTATTTTTTTAAAAAAGATTTTTATTAAATAAACATCTTGTTTATTCACTTGGGAAGATAGATTCATCATTTTATGGCTTACATTTTCTAAATCTAACATCATATTAATTTAGGCACAACGAAATTCCCCAATATCCGTTTATTACGGAAGCTAAAGAAACTTTCTGGGAAATTACTCAAACGTTGACCTTAGTTAATTGCACACAAGTCAAATTAGCGATCAATCTGGTAAATTCAGAAAACCGAAACATAGTCGAGTACTGAAGATATCGGAAATTTTATGAAGTACAAAAAAAATCTTCAAAAGGTATAAAAAATTTTTTTGTCATTATATTTCAATATTTAAATTAATACATTTATTACTTTTATGTTTAGGCATTTAATTGTTTGAACAATCTAATAATTTTCCCATACAATAAAATGGCTTCAAAGTTTTGAATCAAACTTTAATTCTGTTCAAAAAATGGTAGATAGCATTAAATATTTCGAATGAGCAAAAACTCTTGGAGAAGGCGTAACAAAAACACCTTTTACTAGTAGCATTAAATTCAAATTTAAAGTTTGACGCGAGTTACAAACAATTTCTTCAATTTCATGAAATAATGTCACCAAATTTGTATACTAAAGTTGCATTAATAAAGATTTAAATAATAGCATGCCAACGGCAAAAAAAAAAAAATTAATTTTTATACATGTACTGAATAAATTTGAATTTGGATATAAATGCATTTTATAGATTCGAATTGAATGTAACAATAATTAAATAAAATTCGAATTAGTTAAAATATAAAAAAACTTCAATTATTTTTTTAAAAAATTTCGTGCCCTTGTGATTCTGTTATCTTGTGCGCAGATTAAAATTTAAAAAGCGATTACGTAACTAATTTTGGTGGCGATACTAGGTGCGTTGTTAATCTACAATTTTGATAATGCAAATCTACAAAACCTTATAAATACAACATAAAAATTTCGGCAATAAAATTTTGGGGTGCTGTGGCAGAACTACTGTAGGACTAGTATATATAACGCAATAAAACAAAATGTTTTAATGGCAATTTCCTTTTTGTGGCTCATGATGAATATATCATGAGTCAGATTCGAAGAGATGCAGATTTTAAAATTAAGTTGCGCCAGAATGAAATTCGATTCAATAATACTTAAAATCATGAAAATAATTTATTGTGCATTTCGTTTGAGTTAAACTATAGAAATATTTATCCACTATACGCATCGAATAAAAAAAAAAACACTATTTAATCAAAAATTATAAAATTATTCTTTTTTTTTATACTGTCAATATTACACCGCATACTTCATTACTTTGTGTAATCGATTAAATACTTGAAATTAGATAATATTTTAACAGTCAAAGAAGCAACTCTAAAACAGAATGCTAGCATGCTTGTAATGTCAATAAATGCCATTGTAAATTGGTCGTTGAGGTGGAAGTAGTGATGCGTTAGAATCGTCCCAATGATTGTTGCAACTGGCCGTAACTTACCGTAACTATAGCAATATTACTTACTATATATAATTACAGCAATTATAACAATCATTGGGACGATTCTACTGAATCACTATGTTAAAATAAACGAATCATGTGCAATAACGGTGGATTATTTTTGCATTTAAAGTAGAAACTATTTTGTATTACTCGATATAAGCTGCAATAGCTTCAACACAAGCCGAAATATTTCGATCACATGTATAATGCAGCATGGGCGACGCCTAAGGAAAACTAGAATTTGGCTTCTGCTTTTAAGTCTAAAACTTATCCTAAAAAATCTGAACAATTTTGACCTTACGCAATAACCTAATGGTAGATCAACCTGCAAAAAAACAAAATAAATACTAATACACAATATAATTTAAAACATTTTCAAATATCGTTACTCGAACATTTCATTAATGATTTTGCACAACTCTTTGAAACTAAATACGATTGTCATAATACATTCTTTAATTTTATATCAGCGTTTATCATTCGTTCGTCAAGAATTGTAAACCACAACTAAAAAGAATAACATTAACGAATTCACTCTAACTCACATTTCTTTTAAAATTTTAATCAACTTATTTGATAATAAATTTAATTATAATTGGAAATTCACTGGCATATACACATATGTGTATTTTGCTAACGCAAGATGCCATCTCAAAAGTTTAAAATTAGAATCATGATTCAATAACTTGGGCTATTTGTTAAAAAATAGCATCCCAGTAAACTTCATATTTGATGACCTAAAATTATTTTATAGTAAATTTATTAAAGATCTTTTAAATTAGATATATTTATTGTGGTATAATTCCATTAGCAAATGTTGAACAATTACTATATTTATCTTTCAGTATCTTCCAACAAATTATGTTTAGTTGAGTTAGTTGAACAGATTCAGACCTATCTTATCGATAAAAAGGCATCTTGGTTTGATTAAAATTTATTCTATTTGTTTTCAAGATTACAATTTTAAAGCCTTACAAACTCTTCATACTGATATTCTTGCAAAATATTTAGCTTGGTCTTTGACTCTGATGAATTTACTTCTATTCATGATGATGCGTTAATAATCTTTTGAAATGCGATGATTTGCAAATTGATAAATCGGAAAATTTGGGATAAGGTTATTCAATGGGAAAAAATATCAACCAGACTTACCTTCTGACTTCAAATAATGGCTAAAAAGGATTTTTTTAGCCTTGTAATCTACACTTGACAAATGTATTCTTTTAATTGATATTTTCAAATGTTTATAGAAGAAATTGTAGCAAAAGTTAAATGTTATCGAAAAACTCTAGGAACAGATTTATGAAATGATATTACAACAAGGCATATAGATTCTAATGCATCTATATCTTCAACTATTTTACCTGCTCATAAAAAAATTTCTGTTCAACTTCCCTTATATAATGTTCATTTTATTAATCCATCGTCTATTGTCAATTCTACAATTATGAACATTTTGCAGAGATTTCATCTTGGATTGATCGTCATCTGAAATATAAGATGTTACAAAACAACCTTACAAGTTTAATTTATTTCTTAAAGGAAGCAGTAATGGATTTACTTGTGAAGTATTTCATAAATTATGCGATAAAATACCTGGCACTGTGGTTTTTATAAAAGTTAATGGAGCATATGTAATACTTGGTGGATATAATCCATTAATCTGGCCATCTAATGATAAATATCATTGGCTAACAACTTCTAATAGTTTTATTTTTTCATCAAAAACTTCAAATTTACATAATTCTGTTACTGTATCATAGTAAGAGAGTAATTGGACATTTCGTTATTTTCCAGTTTTCGGCGATTATTCCTTTATGAAACATGATGATAATAAGATATGGGTTATGGACACAATTCAAAATATTATGAAAAACAGTTTAGAGTAGATATTATGGATCTTTTATTAATTACTATGAAGTATTTCAAGTTTTGAAAAGATGATTTTAAAATTTAAACGTGTAATTATGAATACAGTAAATCATCATATACGTACATTTTAGGACAAAATATAAGTTCGTATTTATAAAGCAATTATTAACGTTATTAGAGACTTATTATATAATTAAATATTTTTAAACAAAATTAAAGAATTTGAATTATAATTTGGTACAATATTTATAGTTTTATAATTTAAATTTAATTTAATTAAAAACATTAAATTACATAAAATAATTGGTAACGGTAAATTATTGCAATGCCTGCTATATTGATATTCACAGTTTTTTTCATGCTCCCACTGAATTTATCGTTAGATATTTACATATATTTGCCATAATAACTCAATAACATTAACTTTAATAGTCTAATCCAAAATTTTGAGGAAAATGGCTTCAAGACAAAATTAGTCTTGCTTTAACTGTTCACAAAGTAATTATAATTGCAAAAAATATTAATAGTTTAAAGGGTAAAAATTAGGAATCAACAAAGAAATTAAGTGAATTTTCTAAAGAAAAAAGAAACTATTGGGAAATTTTCTCAATATAAAAATTTACTATATTTGTTATTTTCTACAAACAATGCAATTATTGGAACGCACTAAAAATGATTTATTAGGTGATTAACGAACAGACTTGGTGTAATTTTGCAGGAAACTAAGGCGAAATTGAAGCAGAAAGAAATGTTTAAGCTAGAAAGGCTTTACAGGAGAAAGGAAGAAATATGATTTTTAAATGTTTAGAAGCGATAACTTAGTTTTAAACGGATTTATTTAGAAGCATTAGTAGTGATGTGCCGTTTATATGATAGCCCAATTTTTTTCGCGTACAGTACATACATGTTGTATAGTATATAATTAGAAATAGATCTGCATTATTACTACGGCAAAATCTTTAATACCAGGAACGGAGTGATGAATAT